>CM029021.1:13732697-14025197 GCA_016801055.1 Panax notoginseng | reverse complement strand
CTTTAACTTTATGTTGGGTAACAGAATATATATGGTATCATGCACCTGAAAAACTGATTCAAACATCAACTTTATTTTATTCCTCATCAATCCCCACGATATATATATATATATATATATATATATATATATATATATATATATATATATATATATATATATATATATATTTATTTATTTAGCAGAATAGTTACTTATGGTTTTAGATTTGATTCAAGAAGTCGTTCTTTTAGAATGTGGTTTTCTATTTTTATTTAAGTTTTGCATGAAACATATTGTATCAATCCAAATTCTATTTTTTTTTTGGATTTTGTATTCATTTTCAGAAATAAAATTATATTTGCATTTGGAAAAAAAAAAAAAAAAAACCTTCCGGAGGAGAATTAAGTTGCATGTCTGACTTTTATTTACAAATTAGTAATTTACCATTGGCAACATTGTGCGGTGATGGTTAAATTGTTATGCATGCAATATAGTGTTACGGAAAAACTATGCTTTTTTAAAATTTTAACTGTCAAATTTTGTAATAAATAGTGTGGCTGGTTAAGACTTTTATTATAAATTTTGTAGTCACCTTTTATTATAAATCGACCCCAATATATGTGTTATTTCGTCATCCAAAACAATTAGATCTTGTGACTGTTAGTCTCACAAATTCAATTTGAACCGATAAACCCACTTGCCCTTTAGTAAATGGTGAGTAATTAAGGAGATTTTACATATGACTTTAAATATAAACTCTCATAAAAAACCCTATGCAAGCTCCCCATAATTGCAAGCTCTGTTCTGTTACTACAGACCCCATAATTATATCTACTGATGCTGGGAATTAGAGAGTATCAAGGAGAACAAATCACATAATTTAAAATTACTCCTCTTATGCGAAAGTTTTAAGTAGAATATATTATGATCACGCATGTGTATAAATTGAATAGTTAGAAATTAAGAAGGGTCCCAATTTAATTTGTTCTATCTTATCGTGTACACTTTTACGTTGGTCGCAATCCAACTTCGTCAAATATTTATCGATATATATATTTGTTAACGCTAAAATTTGTCCGTTTGTCGAATCACCAAACAACAAACGTAAAATTTGCACAGTGAATAAACCACACTGAGGAGCTTGACGGCTGGGACCATCGAGAGATAGCTCCGATGCGAGAATGAGTGCATGTCAGAAATGTCAACAATGGAGACACATAATTGATTTAGTGCATAGAAGTAGACAAAATGTCATTACCTGAAATTTAGATTGTGACCGTGTATTTTTAACCGGATCACATTTCCCCTGATTGGACTAAGAGTCCTATTTAAGGATAACTACAAATCTTCCTGATTGAATAGAATTCACCTCCTTAATAATAAAAAGTCAAATAGAATAAAGGTGTTAAAAGTCAACTGCGATTGTAGATCCTGCCTACCTAACTGAACCTGCTGATTCGGTTCGGAAAACGAGCACTCCACCACAAGATTAGCCAATGCCTGACTAGTGGACTTGAGGAATCTAACTTGTGTAACACCTTTTTGAAGGGTTGATCCGTGTACACCACCAATACCCGACCTTGAAAATAGTGTCGAAACTTGCAACTGGCTATGATCAAAGTGTAGGTGAATTTCTCTAGATTCGGGTATCGAGTCACAGTGTCCCGAAGATCATGACTAACACAGTAAATTGGGAATTGTTTCCCGCTCGACTCTCTTACCAGAACAACACCAATCACCAAAGAATTATGATGCCAAATACAGATATAACGATTCGGAGGGAACCGACTTCATAAGTAGCGGTGCCGAAGATAAATACTTTTTTATTCCCTAAAATGCGTCTTCACACTCTGAAGTTCACTGAAAGGTTTTCTTTTTCTTCGGCCACTTAAGAGTATCAAAGAAAGGAAGACAACGTTTCACCGATTGGGACATGAACCACCGAAGCGCCGTGATTCATTATGTCAGCCACTGGACATCCTTGAAGGTCTGTGAATACCTCATATCTAATATTACCCTTATCTTCTCCAGATTAAAAGACCTCAATTCCTATTTTCTAACCAGATATCCAAGGAACTTTCCTGAACTGAGACTGAATGTGCACTAGGTCGGGTTCAAGCGTATATTATGGTCTGTGAGAGTTTAGAATCACTCTTCTAAGTCTGAAAGTGATTCCGAATTGCCACTTCCATGTTGCGGTCGCTCAGTTTTTGAAATACCTTATTCGTCATCCGCTGATAGTTGGCCCTGCACTGATCAGTCTAAACATCAGCTTCTTATAAGCGTAAATCGTACGATGAGTAATGAATGCCATCTTCGGAATGGTCTCCTTACACATTGAAATCTGATTATAACCCGAGAAGTCATCCAAGAAGTTTAACAAAGCATATTTGAAAGTGGCATCGATTAGCTTATCTATGTGCAGCAAAGGATAGAAGCTCTTCGGACAAGCCTTATCCAGATCTGTGTAGTTGATGCATGCCCTCCATTTCCTGTTCTGCTTCTGAACCAACACCACATTGATCAGTTACTCTGAATAGTCAATCTCAAAAATGAAATTGGTCGCTAATAGCTTGGCCATTTCATTATTAATAATCTTTTACCGCTCCGGGACAAAGATTATCCTCTTCTATCGGACAGGTCGGCGGGTGGGATCCACGCTGAGACGGTCTACATCTACTTACTAAGGGATATTCGACATGTCACTGGGTACCCAAGTAAAGATATTCGTGTACACTCGTAGAAGATCCACTAAACCCAACCGAAGAGTTTCCTTCAGTCCAGACCCGATCTTCACTGTCTTCTTCGAGTTCCCCAAGATCAGCTCCACGTCCTCTGTCTCCTCGGCAGGGAGAGTGAGGGTTTCAGTAGAACCCTCAGTAAATGTCTCCACCTCGATTTTTATCGTCTGTCACTACTTACTGATCCCAACTCCCAATGAAATCAATGTGTTATGGTAGCATCGACAAGCGATATCCAAATCCCCTTTGACTTCGCCGACACCATTCTATGTTGGGAACTTGATTTTAAAATGGGGTACGGATGTCACCACATATACCGGTGTCAGCGTTTTCCGACTCCATATGACATTATAAGCATAATCAACCTGAACAACAAAAAACTTCACATTTACCTGCACCTGTTGGGGAGTTGTGTCGAAGGTGACTAACAGCTCGATGGTTCCGACCACATTCACCAGATCGTTAATGAATCCATATAGAGGAGCCTCTTGTCCCACTTCCATTTTTTAAACTTCTAAATCTAACCGTTGATATGCATGAGTATATAGAATATCCACCAAAGACCCATTTTCGATCATAATTCTCCTCATGTCCATCAGCCTAACATGTGCAGTAATCATCAGTGCTCCTTCACGTGGTTACACCGTGTCTTGTGGATAATACTCATCAAAGAAAGAAATCATTGTGTTCGGGTATGACCGTTCCTTTGCCGATCCTCCAATAGTAACATCAAGAGCACATCTTAGTCGTGTTATTGATCCCTATAACGTTCGTGATTACCCTCCGATTGTCTCCTTCCCAAGCCTTCACAACCAGCAACATAATGGACCAGTTAACCATTCTTGAAATCCTTGTCAATCAAGTTCTTTGGTTGACAACATCCCTTAGTCAAATGTCTGATGGTTTGGTGATACTGGTAGAATAAGTTTGCATTCCCCCTTGGCGCACAGTTGTTCGTTAGGAAAGGCTTGAAGAAGGGCTTATCTCTTATCTCCTTTAGGATCCTAGCACGATCGGTGTTAAGTGGAGTATATACCTTATTGACACTCACTACAACAAAAGGCTTATTTTCGATGGAATATTCCGTCGGAATTAAGCATAATCCGTCGCGGTTATGTTAATTCTGACGGAATATTCGGTTGAAAATGCAGTCGAATATAAGGGCGTCGAAATTAAGTCCGTCGATTCTTCAGTCAAAGATATATATCCTCGACTGAACTAACCTCAACGGAATATTCGGTCGAGGATAACATATGATCGACTGAATTTTAGCCGTCAATAATAGTCGATCGATACTAATCATGACACGTGGAAATTCATTAAAAAATAGAATTTTCTTAAGCTTGACGGAAAAGGAGTACTCCATTTTGGAAACGGAGTTTAATCGTTTCCTGCGGTCCTCCTGTTGAACCCCTTTTTCGGTTGTGTCTCTGGTCTGGGATCATAACTCATATCCCAAGGCCTGTCTATTCTTCGTGTCTGGGGTTTTAAGACTTCTCATATAATCGTTAATCGCAAATAAAGTTCTTTGCCCTTTCATATGTTTTCGACAGATCCTTCGGAGGATTGAAACATGTTATCTTTCACTAGCTTCTTCGACTTCTCCACATCTAACATTATAGTGAATAATCCGAGGGCCTGAGGGACGTTGAGCTCTATCACAATGCTAACTGCTCCCTGAACCTCTTTACATACAGACCTAACTCTCGTTCGGTTGTTGTTTAATTTTCATAAGGGAAGCTATCAACTTTTACTTTCTCTTATTACTCCCAAAGCGATCGTGAAATTTGTCGAAGAGATCTTGCCAGGACCCGATGTAATTGGGTGGCAATGATATCATCCATAACCACACCCCTTTATTTATAGTAGTGACAAACATCTGGCATTGGGCAGCATCTGAACGCCCATAGTAGTGCATTAGTATATTATATGTATGTGTATGATCGTTATGGCCACTAGTGCCATCATACGTCTCCAAGGGTGGTATCTTCTTTGTCATATGGACCTGAACCCGATCAATCTCCGATGTAAAGGGTGACTTTATGTTAACCGCTAATTTTTCCCTAGGTGTCGCTGATATCTTTTGCTCCAACTCCATTAATTTCTGCATAATTGGATCGGGTATATCCTTCGGGGGGAACCTGCCCCGATCCCTCTTGTACTTCAGTGAAGCCACCCGCCGACGTCATTCAGATCGAGCCTGAGCTTCGTCATAGTCTAGGGAGTATGGTTTGCATTTTCTCCTTCCTTAGGGAGGCTGGATCGCTGAGATCTGGATCAACTTTGTGGTGTAGACTCCCGACCCCTGAGCTGACTCGGGGAGACCTCTCATTCCCCTTTTAATTGAGCCAGTTCTGCATCTCATTTGTGATGCCCCCAAAAATATGTCCACACAGCCCATTTTGAGTCACCAAATACATACTACAAAATCCAAATACAAACTTCCATATTTACAACTATTAAACCGTCGTTTAAAATACGATCACACATACTATGAGTTTGAATACAAATATTGCACCGTACATAATACGAAAATATCCAAACTCAAATTAAGTCTTCATTACACTTATTGCCACAAAATCATGAAGACTGCTATAGACTATCTCAGATCATCACTCCACTCCCCGACTAGTCCAGGCTATATTCTCATTTCCTGAAGAGAACAATGGAAGAAAAAGGTGAGCTCAATTAGCCCAATAAAGAATATTATGACTAAAAAAATGGAGAATAAATTATCTTTAGCCCGCAACAATAATAAATTAGATAAAATATAGTAGACAATAAGTTTTAGATCAACAACTGTAGCGGAACTAGCAATCCATTAAAAGAGTCAAGTAGAGCATGGTGTCTACTATCTTCTATGATTTAAAAGTCCATCATCAATATTTTATCCCTGTAACACCAAACAATAATTATTTCAAATCAATAATTTATCTTCGCACTACGGGCCAAAGATATTCATTTGTATCACCATTGGTTATGATCATGCCAAATACATATCCATCTATGCACTACGGGCCAAAGATGACTTTCACCAAAAACCTTTTTTATAACATTAAAAGTCATGATTATACCAATACACAATTCATGATCATAATCATACCAATCAATAGTTCATCTTTGCACTACGAGCTAAAGGCTTTCACCACAATATAAACATGAAGATGATAAAAATAATATAAATAATAAATCAAGTGACATCAAGCATAAATATTAGAGATTTATAATTTAATTTATCCAGAGTTCAAGAATGTCCAAATTGTCAACATGATCACCAATTGTCAAGTAAAATTTAAGAATGATATTTAAGATTCAAATTTCAAAGATAATTTGGACAAAGAAAAAAAACTAAATTCCGCCGTGAATAGTACTGCGGCATGAATAGTATCTCGACATGAATAGTACAACAGATAAATAGATTAAAATTTAATAAGAAAGTTCAGACCAATATTCCAGTGAAATGATATTAGATGAAGCGCACACTATTAAGGATATTCTACTAATTTTAGAGATTTTCACTATTTAATAATAAGGTTATGGAAACAAACAATAATTTCATACCGTAAATAGAGAAATATGAAAGAAAATGATATCCCCTTGTCGAGTACAAAAAAATGATATCCCATACGAGTATGAAAGAATATACGAAACTGCAAATAAATTTTCACCCGTCATGCGGTAATCCACGTAGACAGATTATTTTCACAACTTAATAAAGAATGAATACGAAGGGTTATTCACTAGGCATGCGGTAATCTACGTTAAAAGGTCATTCCTACATATTAATAAGGAATAGAATGACAACACTTGTGAGTATGAAGAAAATATCATCATTTACCTTAGTAGGAGACTAAATCTGACTGGTATAACGAATATTATCTTGAGAAAATATTGCATTATTAGCTATACTCAAAGTATCCTTATACTCGAAAGAACTACACATAATATTATAGAAGAAGAATTCTCTGATTTTGGTGTGATTTTCATTTCTTAACTAAGTAACATATTTATAGGAGAATGGCAGGGCACTATTTAAAAATTATCACGGACTAAATAGTGAATTTTCTAAAATTTCGTCTGATTTTATTATTCATCACTATTCATCTAAATTATTCTAATAAAATAAATAACTTTATATATATTGAAAAAAAAATTCTATTTTATATAAAAAGTTTTTTATTTTATTACTATTATAATAATAATAAAATAAAAAGTGAAATAATTTTCTGCCGACGGTTTGAAAAATTAGCACATTCCCCCATGAAATAATAAGTCAAACTTACAACAAACTCCTCATGACAAATTTCTCTATTTATATCAAAAATTGAATAAATATCTATCACAAATCACTTATCTTCAATCAACACATTTTTAATTTTTCAACAATTATTCACCATTAATATTATAGATTCACAATACTGACAACCAGATCGTTCCCAGACAAGAGGGAGCTTTCCAATAAGGATTTTTTCTTACTGATGCGCAATTAAATAACCTAACACCTTTTCTCGACAGAACTTTCTAGACATTGCCAATAATGATAATTAATTTATTTCAATAATATGAGTTACTATATCATGATAATTATTGATTTAATAATGTGAAATACTATTTAGTTGTTACTGTGACAATTATTGAGTAAGTGACTTCTTATGTAAGACACCGAATTTTATGAAATAAAAGTATTCAATTTTTCTTATAAATATTATTCTAAATAGTAATGTGATAATTTAATAAATGTTATAGTTATGGGTGATATATGCAAATTTTACAAAGTAAGCAAGTTGTAATAAAATATTCGTTTTGTCGAGGAATATTCGTTTGGTCGGTAAATATTCTTTTTGTCGTGTAATATTCGTACAACGGCGCAATCATTGGTGAACCCCACAACGGAATAACTTTCGAATATAGAAAGCGACAAAAATAAACTTTTTATAAAAATAACAGTAAAATGTTTACCGTTAAACTGTTGAAATACCTGGTGATAGAAATACAGTAATACGCGTTGTTGCACAATAGCACACGATACTGCACAATATCTCTGATTATTAATTCTTACGTAAGAAGTCACTCAGCATTTCATTCAATAATTGCCACAATAGTTGTTGCATAATATCTTATATTATTGATTCAATTATTGTCACAGTATCATCTGCACAATATTTTTTATTATTAAATCAATAATTGACACGACACAAATATTCATATTATTATTTGTATTATTAACAATGTCTAGAAAGTTCTGTCGAGGAAAGGAGTTAGGTTATGTAATTGCGCGCCAATAAGGAAAAATCCTTATCAGAAAGCCCCCTCTTTTCTAGGAATGATCTGGGTGTGAATATTGTGAGTTATAATATTAATGATGAATAATTATTAAAAGATTAAAAATATATTGTGGTAATTATTTATTCAATTTTTGATATAAATAAAGGGGTTTGTCATGAGGCGTTTGTTGTAAGTTTGGATTCTTATTCTATGGGGGAACGTGCTAATTTTTCAGACCGTCGGTTGAAGTTTTAACAGTAAATCAATATAGACCATCCGTTTTAATAGTAAATCAATCTGGACCATACGTGAATTAGTTACTATTTAGTCCATTCTCCTATAAATAGAAGCTCATTTCTTCCTTCTTTCAGACGAATTCACTAAAACTATAGAGAGAGAAACTATAGAGAGAGAATAAGAGAGAAAGAAGAAGAGTATTCTACTACTACACTGTTGCAGTATCCCAACTCCTACTAAGGTAAATGATATTATTTATTTCATATTCGTAAAAGATGTTATTTTCTTCTTACTCATAAGGGTTGTCATTCTATTTTTTATTAATCTGTGGGAATAACTTGTCTACGCGAATTATCGCATACCTGGTGAATATCCCTTCGTATTCATTCGTTATTAAATTGTGCAAATGATCTTTCTACGCGGATTACCGCATAACAGATAAAAATCCATTTGTAGTTTCGTATATTATTTCATTTCATATTCCTAAATTTAAACTTACTATGGTAAGTATTGCTTTTATAATTATAATATTTTCTTGTCGGGATACTATTCATTCGTAGTACTTAGCATGATGGGGTACTATTCATTCGGGGTACTATTCATGCCGGGGTACTATTAACGATAAAATTAGTTTCTTTTTCTGTCCAAATTATCTTTGATATATGAATCTTATTTTTAAATTTGAATCCATGTTTTGATCATCATGTTGACCATTTAGGCATTTTTGAACTCTGAATAAATTGAATTATAAATCTTTAATATTTATCCTTGATCTCACTTAATTCATTCTTTATATCATTGTTATAATCCTCATACTTAAATTGTGGTTGAAGTTATCTTTGGCCCGTAGCGCAAAGATGAACTTTTGATTGGTATGATTATGATCAGGAAATGTGTATTGGTATAATCATAACCTTTAATGTTACAAATAAAGACTTGTGATGAAAGTTCTCTTTGGCTCGTAGTGCAAAGAAGAACTGTTGATTGATATCTTTGGCCGTAGAGCAAAGAAGAACTGTTGATTGATATCTTTTGCCCGTAGTGAAAAGATGAATTGTTGATTGATATCTTTGGCTCGTAGTGTAAAAATGAACCGTTGATTTATATCTTTGGCTTGTAGTGCAAAGAAAAACTGTTGATTGGTATTTTTTGACGGTAGTGCAAAGATGGAAATGCGTTTTGTGACGCCCCCAAAATAGGTATACATCACCCATCTTGGGTCGCCAGATACATGGTACAGAATATAAATTCAAACTTAATTATACAACCGTCGTGTAATATACGACAATACATAAACTGGGAGTTTTAATAGGAATATGGTCATCTAGACAATATCCACACTCAAAGGAGTCCTCATTACATTTATTGTCACACTATTTAACAGAATAGTGAGGACTACTAATGCTATCATCTGAACCGTCACTCCTTTGCCCGACTCGTCCCAGCTATATTCTCATTTCCTAAAGAGAACAGTGAAAAAAAGGGTGAGCTCAACTAGCCTAATAAGAAATATTATGACTAAGATAATGCAGAATAAATTATCAATAGTCTTCAACAATGTTAAACTGATAAAATACAATAGACATCAAGTTTAACTGTAGCGGAATAAGCAATCTATTAGAAGAGTCAAGTAGAGCATGATATCTACTATCTTCTATGATTTAAAATATTTTCATCAATTTTTATCGCTGAGACTCAGCTTAATAAATAAACCACATCATCTAATCATCCCTGTATTACGGGCCAAGGATATTCATTAAATCATCAACAGTCATGACTATACCGAATAATCCCTGGTCATAATCATAGTAAAAACTATCCATCAATGCATTACAGGCCACTGAGGACTTTTATCACATCATTTATAACATTACAGGTCATAATTATACCAAATGATCCCTAGTTATAATTATAATAAGTCCATCTATGCACGTAAGCCAAAGATGACTTTCATTACAATATAAGCATGAGGATGATGACAATGACATAATAATTCAATAAAACAAGTTCAAGAATAAATTTTAAAGATTAATAAGTTATTTTATCCTAAACTCAATAACGTCCGAATTGTCAACATGATACTGCTTTGTGGAGTAAAATTCAAGAATGCTCAGAAGAATATTTCTACGAAAAGATACTGGATGAAGCGCAAATATCCAGGATTTCCACTAATTTTAAGAAATATAGAAGCCAAAACTTTAAGCAACTGAGTATAATAGAATGTATGAAACTGCAAATGGATTTTCACCCGCCATGCGGTAATCCACGTATACAGATCATTTCCACAATTTAATAAGGAATGAATACAAAGGATCATTCACCATGCATATGCGATAGACTGTACAGATAGGTTATTCCCAACAGAATAATAAATAATGGAACTAGGTCATGCATAACGCACAGACAGGATATTCTGACAGAATAATAAATAATAGAACCAGGTCTGGCGTAAATGCACAGACATGATATTCCGACAGAATAATAAAGAACGAAATAATAGAAGAATTTCATCATGTATGCGGTACTTCGCATAAACAGGTTATTCTAACATAATAATGAGGAATGGAATAACAGAAGAATTTCACCATGTATACGGTAGTTCACGTATACAGGTTATTCCAACAGAATAATAAGAATGGAATAACAGAAGTTCTCTTCATGAATACGAAAGAAATAATATCCCTTACGAGTACAACAAATAATATCCCTTACCTTAGAAGAACTGGGTATTGGAAAAGTGAAGTAGCAGAATACTTTTCTTCTTTCTCTCTATAGTTTCTATCTCTAGAGTTCAATGAATTCGTAAGAAATAATGAAGGAATGAGCTTCTATTTATTGAAGAATTGAAAGTGGCTCTTGGTCTTAACGAAGGGCCAAAATGACTCTTGGTAATATTGAAGAGACAACTACTATTTACGAAGGGGCAATTAACTTTTAAAACACCGAAGGGGCAAATAACTCTTGAAAAACTGAAGGGACAAATAACTCTTGGAAAACTGAAGGGACAAATAACTCTTAGAAAACTGAAGGGACAAGTTACTATTTAAACTTTAAATCAACGATCCATATTGATTTACTATTATAATTTCAACCAACGGTCTGAAAATTAGCACATCTCCTCATAGAATAATATTGTACCAAAAAATGATTTGGACCGAAAAGAAATATATCTTTCAGGTGAATAGTACCCTGTGA
This sequence comes from Panax notoginseng, assembly GCA_016801055.1. Classification (NCBI taxonomy): domain Eukaryota; kingdom Viridiplantae; phylum Streptophyta; class Magnoliopsida; order Apiales; family Araliaceae; genus Panax; species Panax notoginseng. The sequence continues at coordinate 14,013,777 of CM029021.1, read as the reverse complement.
ATAGTAACTCGTGAATAGTAACTCAATACAAAAAGTGCTCTGAATACATGATTGAACAATATACCCTCCAGACATCAATTATTATCGAAATAAATGTTGATTTCCACTAACACCAATAATTTCAACACAATGAAACTATCAAATTCATCTTTAATCAACACGAACTTATTCATCATTAATATTATAACTCACAATATTTAACAACCAGGTCGTTCCCAGGAAAGAGGGGGCTTTTCAATAAGGATTTCTCCCTATTGGCGCGCAATTAGGTGACCAAACCTCTCCTTGACAGAACTTCTAGACATTGTAAATATTGCAATTTAATAATATGAATAACTTTATCGTCTCAATTATTGATTTAATAATATAACATATTATGCATATGATATTGTGACAATAATCGAATCAATAATATGAGAGATTTGATACAGCAATTACTATAGCAATAATTGAGTATAACTGAGTAACTTCTTACGTAAGCATCAATAATCAATACCGTGCTACTATGCAACCACGCGTATTACTGTAATTTTACTATCGAGTAGTTCAATAGTTTTAACGATAACACTTCTGCCATTATTTTATAAAAAGATAATTCTGTCGTTTTCTTACTACGACAATACTTCCGTTGTGGTTTCACCAATGATTGTGCCATCGTACGGATATTTCCGATAAAAAGAATATTTTCCGACCAAACGAATATTTTATAACAACTTACATACTTTGCAAAATTTGTAAATATCACCCACAACTATAACATTATATCAAATTCACACCATAATATAAAAAAATATTTCGAGAAGTTTAAATCTTTATTCATAAAATTTGGGGTCTCATAATCTCCCCTCCTTATGAGGATACCTTGACTTCATTTCAGATTCTAACTCTTGAGGTATAACCTTTGAGTGTTGAATACGATCCTTCTTATCCAAGATTTTAACACGTATCTCCTCATACGTTAAATATTCTACTATCTCATCTGGTTCTAATTTAATAATGTGGTTCGGGTCATCCACATATTTATGTAACATCGATACGTGAAAAAAGTTATGAACACGCGATATACTTGGCCTTAAAACGAGTCTATAGGCCACAGTTCCTACTCGATCCAGGATTTCAAATGGGTCAATAAAATCGAGGGTTAAGATTTCCTCTTTTCATCAACTCTTGCTTCTAGAATAACGCCCTCTTGAACCTTTTTCTTCACATTCATCAGCTCCGGGTGTGTAGCTTGAGCGGCCTTTAACTTTATCGATTAGAGTCGATTCTACTCGTATATTTAATATCACCACGTGGGTCCCTAGAGTCTTTAACTCTATCTTCATCATTTGTAAGTTATACGAAATGGGTTTTTGTACTGGGGTCAATACAAAATTCGTTTTCACGCTTTGGGGCTAGGCCAGGAAGTTCTTCGAAAATACGTCAGGAAATTTATTAACGATAGAAATATCATTCAAAACTGTGACCCTCATCCCAAGACTTGGCTAGTACGTCACATTGATACCTATCAACTTGCCATCGTCATTCATGACGTCGCCTACAGAAAGTCTAACTTCGGTGCATTCCATACAAGGAAGTCACCAGATAAAGGCTCAGCAGGGCTCTTTACTTATGGCTTGATATGACAATGATTGACTTTAGTGGTTTGGTTGCTTGAATTCGCATAACAGGTTGGTTAGGAATATAAAAGTTAACCACCTTACGAAAAGCATGATGAGTAGTTAACCAATCAATCCCTAAAATCACATCAAATGCAAGTATTTTCAAAGAAATAAGATCGACAGGTAACGTGCGGTTACCGATTTGAATCAAACAAGACTTATAAACCGTGGATGTAATGAAGGTTTCTCCCAACGGAGTTTCAACAGATAAATCAATGTCTAATTTCTCCGGAGTCAAATTTAAACGTTGAGTGCAAGTAGGAGAAATAAAGGAATAGGTAGAACTGGGATCAAATAAAGTATAAACTTAACTAGAGTTTATGGTTAGCTTACCCGTGATCACCTCATTCGGATTCCTCACTTTTTGTGAGGTTACGACAAACGTTCTCCCTTGAACTACCTGTTTTGTCTTGTCTGGGACACCCTTTGATGCATCCATCCCAGCTGGACTTGACTTTGGTGCACGACAAAATCAGGCTAGGTGACCTTCTTTTCTATAATTGTAACACGCTTTGGACTGCATCACACAGTTTGGACTGATATGTCCCTCCCCTCCACATTTGTAACATACGACCGGCGGTCCTTCTCATTCCTTAACAGCGGGTGCTGGTACTGACATCTTTACATCTTTGTTGAACCTTCTCTTCTTGAACTTTCCACTCCTATTGTCTTGGCCATGATTACCACCGAAGTGGTTATCATTTCTGGCATGTTAATTCCCTCCACGCTTGTTGTCACCGCTTTGATGACTGCTACCATTAGTATTATCATTTTGTCGACTGCTTTCTCTTGGTTGGGTCGACTTGTTATCGCGTTCCAATAACTGAGCCCTATTTACAACATCTGAATACAAATACAGTTTATGAGAAATCAGATATTGATGTATCTCGGGTTTTAAATCTCTTAGAAATATCCACGTCATTCTTTCCTCATTATCAACCAAGTGGGACGCAAACCGAGACAACTCGATAAATATTGCTTCGTACTACGCCACGGTCATATTGTTTTGCTCAAGCTTGATGAACTCTACCTCCTTCATGTAACGAATACTTTTAGAAAAGTACTTGTCATTGAACAGTTCTTGGAACTTCTCCCAATACATCTTCAGCGCGGCAGGTTGAGTACGCTTTACAGATTTCCACCAGTAATCTGCCTCTGCACGTAACATGAAGGTGGCAAAGGGAACCTTTTGCTCCTCGGAGCATCCCAAGACATTAAATATCTTGTTGCTCTGCTTTATCCATGTCTCCGCCTTAAGTGGTTTTGGCTCTCCAAAAAATTTCGGTGGTCCCAGCTCCTTGAACTGCTTAGCGGTGACCGTCCGAGAGTTGTCAGTGTTTCCACCTGCATTTTGGACAGGAGTCGCCTTCGCCTGATGTTGCATGAATTGCATAAAGCCTCTGACCATCCCATCGTTCAGCATTTCATCGGTGTTATTGTTTACATGAGGATTGTTGTCTTCCTGTTGCACATTACCCTGGGCATTGATCGTTGGTGACTCAATGGTCTCATGTGCTTCATTGCTTATCTCAACATTTTTGGATGCCATTTCAAATACTGCAACAAAATAAGGGTTAATTAACATATCACATATTATCCCTATACTCTGACCGACTAATTAAATACCAAATAAACTTAGGTAGGTCATACTAGCGAAGTAATTTCCCATCTCTCTCCTCCTAGTTCTTGTCTCACATCTCAGCCAAGGATCATATCCCTAAGCTCTAATACCAACTGTGACGCCCCCAAAATAGGTATACATCACCCATCTTGGGTCGCCAGATACATGGTACAGAATATAAATTCAAATTTAATTATACAACCGTCGTGTAATATACGACAATGCATAAACTGAGAGTTTTAATAGGAATATGGTCATCTAGACAATATCCAAACTCAAAGAAGTCCTCATTACATTTATTGTCACACTATTTAACAGAATAGTGAGGACTACTAATGCTATCATCTGAACCGTCACTCCTTTGCCCGACTTGTCCCAGCTATATTCTCATTTCCTAAAGAGAACAGTGAAAAAAAGGGTGAGCTCAACTAGCCTAATAAGAAATATTATGACTAAGATAATGCAGAATAAATTATCAATAGTCTTCAACAATGTTAAACTGATAAAATACAATAGACATCAAGTTTAACTGCAGCGGAATAAGCAATCTATTAGAAGAGTCAAGTAGAGCATGATATCTACTATCTTCTATGATTTAAAATATTTTCATCAATTTTTATCGCTGAGACTCAGCTTAATAAATAAACCACATCATCTAATCATCCCTGTATTACGGGCCAAGGATATTCATTAAATCATCAACAATCATGACTATACCGAATAATCCCTGGTCATAATCATACTAAAAACTATCCATCAATGCATTACAGGCCACTGAGGACTTTTACCACATCATTTATAACATTACTGGTCATGATTATACCGAATGATCCCTGGTCATAATCATACTAAGTCCATCTATGCACGTAAGCCAAAGATGACTTTCATTACAATATAAGCATGAGGATGATGACAATGACATAATAATTCAATAAAACAAGTTCAAGAATAAATTTTAAAGATTAATAAGTTAATTTATCCTGAACTAAATAACCTCCAAATTGTCAACATGATACTGCTTTGTGGAGTAAAATCTAAGAATGCTCAGAAGAATATTTCCAAGAACAGATACTGGATGAAGCGCAAATATCCAGGATTTTCACTAATTTCAAAGAATATAGAAGCCAAAACTTTAACCAACTGAGTATAATAAAATATATGAAACTGCAAATGGATTTTTACCCGCCATGCGGTAATCCACGTATACATATCATTTCCATAATTTAATAAGGAATGAATACAATGTAAGACCCCGAATTTTATGAAATAAAAGTATTCAATTTTTCTTATAATTACTATTCAGTAAATGGTTAAATTGATAAAAGGTTAAAGTTAAGGGTGATATATAAATTTTTTTTTTTAAAATACACGAGTGGTTATAAAATATTATTGTTGTGTCAATAATTGTCACTACACAGTAATTTCCGTTATCAAATCAATAATTCATATTATTTGAATACTATTATTAGATAACATTATTGGTAATGTCTAGAAAGTTCTGTCTAAGGAGAGGTTTGGTCACCTAATTGCGCGCCAGTAAGGAGAAATTTTTATTGGAAAGCCCCCTCTTTCCTGGGAACGGCCTGGTTGTCATTATTGTGATTCTGTAATATTATTTGTGAATAATTAATTATTGATTTAAATGATGAGGAAAATATTGATTTTATGTGGATATAGATGGAGAAAATTTTTAATGTGACAATTGTTGAAAATTAATATTTTATTTTTTTCTGATAAAATAATTCATATATATTGATGGTGATATTTTTACAATGAATGTGGGATATATGAGTATATGAGGACGAAGAGTATTTTTATTACAAAAGATGTTTAAAACATGTTTTGTGTGTCGGTGGACCCCATTTCTATAGATTTCGGCCAATTTCTGTTTAGAATTTGGAAAAATTTTCTTCTGCAAAGTTGTAGAGAATTGAATTTCCTATAAAAACTCGCGAAATTCGAATTTTCTGATGAAAGGGCTATTTATTATGAATTATTGAAGTTCTGAAGTTCCGAAATAATTGATTTTTGGAAGTTTTAATTAATTATTTCAACAAAAACGTTTTTTAAATGTTTGGAGACATCTTTAACATGTGTTCAATGGCTGATTTCAGATTCAAGATGTGGCGTAGGAATTTTGAATTAATATATTAATATTATATTAAATTTTCTGCTTTGGTGTTCTAAGCATTTTTTTATAAATAGGGTGCTTAGGTTAGAATTAAAAATCACACTAGAAACTGAAATTTCTCTCTATTTCTCTCTCTATATCGAGCGTATTCTTGTGAGTATTTGATACTTTGAGTGTTGCTATACGGTGCAAGTTTCCTTCAGCACTATATCTAGTATTCCAGTCAGAAGTACCGTATTTCCGAGGTAAGGGATGTTATTTCTTCTTAAATGATATTATTTTCTTCAATATCATTATGCCGAAGTATTGATCTGAACTTTTTATCAAATTTAGAACTTTTCATGTCGGGGTTACTATTCATGAGTTACTATTCATGAGTTACTATTCACGAGTTACTATTCACCGAAAAATAAAATTTTCTTCTTTTCGTCCAAAATATCTATTTTGGGTACTAGCTTTGATTGTATCCATGTTTTGATCATTCTTGAATTTTACTCCACTATGATTATTTATGAGGTATTTTTGGACATGGAATAGCTGAAATACGAATCCTTAATATTTATTCTTTTGTTTCACTGGATTCGTTTCCTTTAAAATATTTTTCATCATCCTCAGTCCTAAATAATGATGTTACTGAATATCTTTGGCCTGTAGTGCAAAGATTAATGATTTCTGATGAATATCTTTGGCCCGTAGTGCAAAGATGAACAGGTGTTGAGATGAACATGATCGACTGGTGATACAAATGAATATCTTTGGCCTGTAGTGCAAAGATGAATATTTGATTAAAGATGGTTATTGATTGTTGTTACAGAGATAAAATATTGATGATGGACTTTTAAATCTTAGAAGATAGTAGAATTCATTCTCTACTTGACTCTTCTAATGGTTTGCTGTTTCCGCTGCAGTTATTGATTTAAAATTTATTGTCTATTGTATTCTATTAGATTTTTCCCTGTTGAAGACTAACGATAATTTGTTGTATATTATCTTAGTCATAATATTCTTTACTGGGCTAGTTGAGCTCACCCTTTTCTTTGTTGTTCCATTTTCTTCTCAGGAGGCGAGAATGTAGCGAGTACTAGTCGGGGTGTAGAATGATGGTTCAAGACAGTTATTTTAGTAGTCCTCACTATTTTATAAAATAGTGTATCAATAAGTATAATGAGTACTTAATTGGGTATGAATACTGTCTAGATGACAATATTTGTATTTAAACTCACAGTATATGTGTTGTCGTATTTTGCACGACAAATGTATTAATAAAGTTGTAGTTGTTTCTGTACCATGTATTTGGCGACTCAGAATGGGTTGGGTGGAATGGACCTGTTTTGGGGGCGTCACATTTGGGGGCGTCACAGTTGGTATCAGAGCTTAGGGATATGATCTCTGGCGGAGATCGGGGAATAGAACTAGGAGAGGAGAGACGAGTAAATCCTTCGCTAGTGTGTCCTACCTAAGCTTATTTGTTGGTCGGTCATAATATAGGGATATTATGTGATATGTTAATTTGTTAAATTAACCCTTGTTTATGGCAGTATTTGAGAATGTTGACTGAGAATATTAACAGTGGAGTAAATGAGACCGTGGAGGCACCTGTACTCACTAACGAGGAGAACGTGCAACTGACTGGCAATGTTCCTCCTGTGAACAACACCACTGAGCAGACGATGAACGATGAGATGTTTATAAGTTTTTTTCAGTTCATGCAAAACCAGACGAGGGAGACTCGTGTACAAAATACGGGTGGAAATGATAGCAATGCGCGGCTTGTCACAGCCAAGCAGTTCAAAGAGTTGGGACCACCAGAATTCTGGGAAAGCCGGATCCGATTAAGGCGGAGACGTGGGTCAAGCAAATTATCAAGATATTCGATGTCTTGGGATGCACGGAGGAACAGAAGGTTCCATTCGCTACCTTTATGTTCCGTGGCGAGGCAGACTACTGGTGGGAGTCTGTGAAGCGTACCCATCCAGCCGCACTCAACATGTCTTGGGAGACATTTCAGAAACTATTCAATGACAAGTACTTTCCTGAAAGTATTCGTCATATGAAGGAGGTAGAGTTTATTAGACTGGAGCAGAATAACATGACGGTGTCCCAATACGAGGCAAAATTTGCAGAGTTGTCCAGGTTTGCACCTCATTTGGTAGAGAATGAGGAACGTATGACGCGGATGTTTCTAAGAGGTTTGAAACCCGGCATACGTCAATATCTCATTTCTCATAAATTTTCTCTCTATTCAGATGTTGTCAACAGGGCTCAATTATTAGACCAAGATAACGAGTACGGCCAATCGAGGGACCACAACCAGGATTATACCAGTGACAGCAGTCATCAGAACAACGATAACCAGTGGAGAAAGAAGAATACGGACAAGAACGGCAACCACTCTGGTGGTAATCGTGGCCATGAATATAGAAGAAGCGAGTCGGGAGGAGATTTTAAAAAGAGGAGATTCAACAATGATAATACGAAGACGTCAGCACCAGCAGCAACTGGTTCCAAGGGAGGAGAGCGACCACCGGTCATATGCTATAAGTGCGAAAAAGAAGGACATATCAGCCCAAACTGCCCACAACAGTTTAAGGTATGTTATAACTGTGGAAAGGAAGGACATATCGCTCGAGATTGCACTGTAGCGAAACCAAGTCCAACGGGGGTGGTGACTCAAAAAGTTGTCCCAGAAAAGTCAAAATCAACGGTTCCTGGAAGAGCGTTTTTCGTGACTGGTCAGAATGCAAGGAACCCGAACGAAGTTAGCACGGGTTAGTTAATTATAAATTCTTGCGAAGTTTATACCTTATTAGATACCGGTTCTACCCATTCTTTTATCTCTCTTGCTTGCGTTCAACGTTTAAACTTGACTCCGGAGAAATTAGACTTTGACCTATCTGTGAAAACTCCGTTAGGGGAAACTTTCATCACATCCACTGTTTATAAATCTTGTTTGATCCAAGTTGGCACCATCACATTACCTGTTGACCTTATCTCTTTAAAGATACTTGCTTTTGATGTGATTTTAGAAATTAATTGGTTAACTACTCATCATGCCAAAATTGATTGCTTTCGTAAGGTTGTTAGTCTTCATATTCCTAAGCAACCTGTTATTCAAATTCAAGCAACCAAACCATTGAAGTCAAACTCTTTCATATCAAGCCGTAAAGTCATTCGTTTATTGAAAAACGGATGTCAAGCTTTCTTAGCTATGTTATGGACTTGAACAAAATATGTCAGATTTGAATGATATTTCTATTGTTAGTAAATCCCTGACGTATTTCCTGAAGAATCTCTTGGCATACGTGTGATATTGAATTTTGTATCATTTTTGAATCTGGTACAAAACTCACTTCTAAAATCTCATATCGAATGGCTCCTATTTAACTTCAGGAGTTAAAAACCCAACTGTAGAAGTTTGTACCCGAGCCTCTATCTGGTGACTTCCTTTGTGGAATGCACTGAAGCCAGATTCTCCGTAGGGGATACCATATTCGTGTGGTAGTAAACTGATAGGTGTCATTGTGACGTGCTATCCAAGATTGGGATATGAGTCACAGTTGAGAGCAACCTAAGTCAGTAATCGAAATACGTAGCTTTCTAGTTATTATCGGAGATTCGTAAAAGGATTTTCTCGAATCGCTACTCCATTAACTCAGCTGACTCGAAAAGATATAAACTTCGAATGAACCGAGGAATGCGAGAAGAGCTTCCAAGAATTCAACATGCGACACCGACGTTGGCTCGAGCTGTTGAAAGATTTCGATCACACCATCCAATACCATCCTAGAAAAGTAAACGTGGTAGCTGACGCATTGATCGTATGCGAGTACGAGTGCGATATTATTGAACACAAAGACCTATTTTGTAAATGATAGAGATAGAGTTAATAGGGACCCACGTGATGAGATACAAGTAAAATCGACTTTAATCGATAACGTTAAAGCCACTCAAGCTACAGACCTGGAGCTGATGAATATAAAGAAGAAGGTGCAAGAATGTGTTATTCTAGAAGTAAGAGTCGATGAAGAGAAGAAAGCTCAAGCCTTCAATTTATTTGAAATCCTCGATCGAGTAGGAACTGTGGCCTATAGACTCGCCTTAACGCTAAGTATGTCACGTGTTCATAACGTTATTTACGTATCGATGTTACGTAAATATGTGGATGACCCGAACCACGTTATTGAGTTAGAACCAAACGAGATAGCTGAAGACTTAACGTACGAAGAGGTACCTGTCAAGATCTTGGATAGGAAGGAGCATGTCCTACGCACGAAGGTCTTACCACAAGTTAAAGTTTTGTGGAAAAACCATGCTATTGAGGAAATGACCTGGGAGTTGGAAACGGAAATGAAAGCGAGGTATCCTCATCTTTTCGAAACACCAGGTACGTACGTAAATTTCGGGGACGAAATTTTATAAGGAGGGGAGATTGTAAGACCCCGAATTTTATGAAATAAAAGTATTCAATTTTTCTTATAATTACTATTCAGTAAATGGTTAAATTGATAAAAAGTTAAAGTTAAGGGTGATATATGAAATTTTTTTTTCAAAATACACGAGTGGTTATAAAATATTATTGTTGTATCAATAATTGTCACTACATAGTAATTTCCGTTATCAAATCAATAATTCATATTATTTGAATACTATTATTAGATAACATTATTGGCAATGTCTAGAAAGTTCTGTCTAAGGAGAGGTTTGGTCACCTAATTGCGCGCCAGTAAGGAGAAATTCTTATTGGAAAGCCCCCTCTTTCCTGGGAACGGCCTGGTTGTCATTATTATGATTCTGTAATATTATTTGTGAATAATTAATTATTGATTTAAATGATGAGGAAAATATTGATTTTATGTGGATATAGATGGAGAAAATTTTTAATGTGACAATTGTTGAAAATTAATATTTTTATTTTTTTCTGATAAAATAATTCATATATATTGATGGTGATATTTTTACAATGAATGTGGGATATATGAGTATATGAGGACGAAGAGTATTTTTGTTACAAAAGATGTTTAAAACATGTTTTGTGTGTTGGTGGACCTCATTTCTTGACTGAAATTTGATTATAGCCTATAAAATCGGCCGTTTATGGATTTCGGTCAATTTTTGTTTGGAATTTTAAAAAACTTTCTTCTGCAAAGTTGTAGAGAATTGAATTTCCTATAAAAACACGCGAGATTCGAATTTTCTGATGAAAGGGCTACTTATTATGAATTATTGAAGTTCCGAAGTTTCGAAATAATTGATTTTTGGAAGTTTTAATTAATTATTTCAACAAAAACGTTTTTTAAATGTTTGGAGACATCTTTAACATGTGTTCAATGGCTGATTTCAGATTCAAGATGTGGCGTAGGAATTTTGAATTAATATATTAATATTATATTAAATTTTCTGCTTTGGTGTTCTAAGCATTTTTCTATAAATAGGGTGCTTAGGTTAGAATTGAAAATCACACTAGAAACTGAAGTTTCTCTCTATTTCTCTCTCTATATCGAGCGTATTCTTGTGAGTATTTGATACTTTGAGTGTTGCTATACGGTGCAAGTTTCCTTCAGCACTATATCTAGTATTCTAGTCAGAAGTACCTTATTTCCGAGGTAAGGGATGTTATTTCTTCTTAAATGATATTATTTTCTTCAATATCATTATGCCGAAGTATTGATCTGAACTTTTTATCAAATTTAGAACTTTTCATGTCGGGGTTACTATTCATGAGTTACTATTTATGAGTTACTATTCACGAGTTACTATTCACCGAAAAATAAAATTTTCTTCTTTTCGTCCAAAATATCTATTTTGGGTACTAGCTTTGATTGTATCCATGTTTTGATCATTCTTGAATTTTACTCCACTATGATTATTTATGAGGTATTTTTGGACATGGAATAGCTGAAATACGAATCCTTAATATTTATTCTTTTGTTTCACTGGATTCGTTTCCTTTAAAATATTTTTCATCATCCTCAGTCCTAAATGATGATGTTACTGAATATCTTTGGCCTGTAGTGCAAAGATTAATGATTTCTGATGAATATCTTTGGCCCGTAGTGCAAAGATGAACAGGTGTTGAGATGAACATGATCGACTGGTGATACAAATGAATATCTTTGGCCTGTAGTGCAAAGATAAATATTTGATTAAAGATGATTATTGATTGTTGTTACAGGGATAAAATATTGATGATGGACTTTTAAATCTTAGAAGATAGTAGAACTCATTCTCTACTTGACTCTTCTAATGGTTTGTTGTTTCCGCTGCAGTTATTGATTTAAAATTTGTTGTCTATTGTATTCTATTAGATTTTTCCCTGTTGAAGACTAACGATAATTTGTTGTATATTATCTTAGTCATACTATTCTTTACTGGGCTAGTTGAGCTCACCCTTTTCTTTGTTGTTCCATTTTCTTCTCAGGAGGCGAGAATGTAGCGAGTACTAGTCGGGGTGTGGAATGATGGTTCAAGACAGTTATTTTAGTAGTCCTCACTATTTTGTAAAATAGTGTATCAATAAGTATAATGAGTACTTAATTGGGTATGAATACTGTCTAGATGACAATATTTGTATTTAAACTCACAGTATATGTGTTGTCGTATTTTGCACGACAAATGTATTAATAAAGTTGTAGTTATTTCTGTACCATGTATTTGGCGACTCAGAATGGGTTGGGTGGAATGGACCTATTTTGGGGGCGTCACATACAAAGGATCATTCACCATGCATGTGGTAATCCACATAGACAGGTTATTCTAACAGAATAATAAAGAATGGAATAACAGAAGGATTCACCATGCGTGAGATAGACTGCACAGACAGTTTATTCCCAACAGAATAATAAATAATAGAACCAGGTCATGAATAACGCACAGACAAGATATTCCGACAGAATAATAAATAATGAAACCAGGTCTGGCGTAAACGCACAGACAGGATATTCCGACAGAATAATAAAGAACGGAATAATAGAAGAATTTCACCATGTATGCGGTACTTCACATAAACAGGTTATTCTAATATAATAATGAGGAATGTAATAACAGAAGAATTTTACCATGTATACGGTAGTCCACGTATACAGGTTATTCCTACAGAATAATAAGAATGGAATAACAGAAGTTCTCTTCATGAATATGAAAAAAATAATACCCTTTACAAGTACTACAAATAATATCCCTTACCTTAGAAGAACTGGATATTGGAAAAGTGAAGTAGCAGAATATTTTTCTTCTTTCTCTCTATAATTTCTTTCTCTAGAGTTCAGTGAATTCGTAAGAAATAATGAAGGAATGAGCTTCTATTTATAAAAGAACTGAAAGTGGCTCTTGATCTTAACGAAGGTTCAAAATGACTCTTGATAATATTGAAGAGACAACTACTATTTGCGAAGGGGCAATTAACTTTTGAACACCGAAGGGGCAAATAACTCTTGAAAAACTGAAGGGACAAATAACTCTTGGAAAACTGAAGAGACAAATAACTCTTGAAAAACTGACGGGACAAATAACTCTTGAAAAACTGAAGGGACAAGTTACTATTTAAACTTTAAATCAACGATCCATATTGATTTACTATTATAATTTCAACCAACGGTCTGAAAATTAGCACATCTCCTCATAGAATAATATTGTCCCCAAAAATGATTTGGACTGAAAAGAAATATATCTTTCGGGTGAATAGTTTCCCGTAAATAGTAACTTGTGAATAGTAACTCGATACAAAAAGTGCTCCGAATACATGATTGAACAATATACCCTCCAGACATCAATTATTATCGAAATAAATGTTGATTTTCACTAACACCAATAATTTCAACACAATAGAACTATCAAATTCATCTTTAATCAACACGAACTTATTCATCATTAATATTATAACTCACAATATTTAACAACCAGGTCGTTCCCAGGAAAGAGGAGGCTTTCCAATAAGGATTTCTCCCTATTGGCAAGCATTTAGGTGACCAAACCTCTCTTTGACAGAACTTTTAAACATTATAAATATTACAATTTAATAATATGAATAACTTTGTCGTCTCAATTATTTATTTAATAATATAACATATTATGCATATAATACTGTGACAATAATCGAATCAATAATATGAGAGATGTGATACAACAATTACTATAGCAATAATTGAGTATAACTGAGTAACTTCTTATGTAAGCATCAATAATCAATACCGTGTGCTACTATGCAACCACGCGTATTACTGTACTTTTACTACTGGGTAGTTCAATAGTTTTAACGGTAACACTTCTGCCGTTATTTTATAAAAAGATAATTCTGTCGTTTTCTTACTACGACAATACTTTCGTTGTGGGTTCACCAATGATTGTGCCATCGTACGGATATTTTCGATAAAAAGAATATTTCCCGACCAAACGAATATTTTATAACAACTTGCATACTTTGTAAAATTTGTAAATATCACCCACAACTATAACATTATATCAAATCCACACCATAATATAAAAAAATATTTTGAGAAGTTTAAATCTTTATTCATAAAATTTGGGGTTTCACATGTTTGACATGTCACGACCACCGATGATACAAATGAATATCTTTGGCCCGTGGTGCAAAGATAGACTATTGTTTGGCATGATCATTAGTTTTATAGTTGAACATCTTTGGCCCGTAGTGCAAAGATAGACAATTGATTGGTATGATCATGAACATTGATATTACAGTTAAATATCTTTGGCCTGTAGTGCAAAGATAGATAATTGATTGGTATGATCATGACCATTGTTGTTACATTTGAATGTCTTTGGTGTAGGGTGTAAAGGTGATATGATTATTGAGTGTCTTTAGCCTTTGTGGCAATGACATTGAGAAAAAGTTCTATTAAGCCTTTGTGGCAAGGAGAAACTATTAATTTACATGATTATAAATATGAATTATGAATTTAACTATAATCTTTGGTGGTTCAGATGAAGACATGTGATAAAAGTTCTCTTTGTCTTGGGTACAACAAAGAACTGTTGATGGGTATTACAGGAATGAAATATTAATGATGAACTGTTAATTTGGAGGAGATAGTAGACATTTTGTTCTACTTGACTCTTCTAATGGATTGTTGATTCCGCTGTAATTATGGTTAAATTTTTTTATCATCTACCATATGTTCTAAATATCTGATTTATTACTGATGAAGGCTATTGATAATTTAATTATCTTTAGTCATAATATTTTTTACTGGGCTATTTGTGCTCACCCTTTTGCTTCACTATTCTTTTCAAGTAATAAGAGTGTAGCTGGGTCGAGCGGAGATAACCGGGGAGTAGAGTGATGGTTTGTGACTGTGAAGTTTCTTAATATATTATAAAACAGTATGATAATATATAATTGTATTGAGGACTTAAAATGTTTGTGTCGTATTTTATACGTCATTTAATAGTTAATTTTGGTGAATAACAATGGTGTGTGGTGAACTCGAATTTGGAAACGTAAAAAATACACCCCATTAGAATGAGGAGGACAAAAATTTTCTCGTGTTCCTTTAAAGACTTGAAATATTTGTTGCTGTATTTTATATAGCATTGTAATAATTTTGGTGTGTATATTTTCGTATTATATTCAGTACAATATTTGTATTGAAACTCACAGCTTATGTGTTGTCGTATTTTACACGACAGTTTAATAGTTATCAATAGGAAGATTTGTATTTGGATTTTGTGGTGTGTATTCTTGGCGACTCAGAATGGGTCGTGTGAACCTATTTTGGGGGCGTCACATCTTACGTAAGAATCAATAATTGGAAATACTATGCAATACTCCGTATCACTGTAGAATAACGCGTATTACTATACTTTTATCACCGGGTATTTTAACAGTTTAATGTTAAAAGTCTTGTCGTTATTTATATAAAAAGGTTATTTTTGTCGCTTTCTATATCCAACAGTTATTCCGAAATAGGGACCACCAATGATTGTGTCGTCGTACGAATATTCTCCGACCAAACGAATATTTTCTGACAACTATTTATTTTGTAAAATTTGCACATATCACTCATAACTATAATATTTATGAAATTATCCCCTTACTATTTAGAAGAAAATTAAATCATTATTCATAAATAGTTGGGGTCTTACAACCTCCCCTTCTTATGAAATTTCGTCTTTGAAATTGATGTGCGTACCTGTTATTTCGAAGAGGTGAGGATACCTTACTTTCATTTCAGATTCTAACTCCCAGGTCATTTCCTTAATATCATGGTTTCTCTATAAAACTTTGACATGAGGTATAACTTTTAAGCATAGAATATATTCCTTCTTATCAAAGATCTCGACAGGTATATCCTCATACGTTAAATTTTCGCCTATCTCGTCTGGTTCTAATTCAATAATATGGTTTGGATTTTTCACATATTTATGTAGCATAGATATGTAGAAAATATTATGAACACGAGACATGCTTGGCGGTAAGGCGAGTCTATAGGTCATAGTTCTTACTCGATCGAGAATTTCAAATGGACCAATAAATTGAGGGTTGAGCTTTCCTCTCTTTCTGAATCTCGTAACTTCTTTTCATGGAGCAACACGTAACAATACATGGTCTCCGATATTGAATTTCACGTCCCTTCGATGAAGATCAGCATAACTCTTTTATCGATTTTGTGCTGTTTGTATACGTTGCTGGATCATTTGAATCTTTTCCGTAGTCATGTGTACGGATACTGGAGAACGACACTTTCGTCCATACAACGAAAATATTGCCGGATCAGCATAACTTAGTCCCAAAAATGTTGCTTCACCCACCTTGTCCCAAGATACTGGAGAACAATATTTTCGTCCATACAACGCCTCGAATGGAGCCATGCCTATACTTGCTTGACAACTGTTGTTGTAGGAGAATTCTACCAATGGTAAGAACTTGTCCCAACTTCCTTTGAAGTCTAGTACGCAGAGTCTCAATAGATCTTCAAGATTTTGAATAGTCCTTTCCGATGGCCCGTCCGTTTGGGGATGATATGCATAACTGAATCATAACTCATTGCCCATAGCTTTCTACAAACTAACCCAAAATCGTGAAGTGAATCTAGGGTCTCGATCAGAAACTATGGATACTGACATACCATATTGTCTTACAATCTCATTTATGTACATACGAGCAAGGCGTTCAAGTGAATAGGTTTCTCGTATAGGCAAGAAATGAGAAGACTTGGTTAATCTATCGACAATGACCCAAATTGCATATATGCCTTGAGAAACCTTGGGAAGATCCGTAAAGAAATCCATGTTGATACGTTCCCACTTCCATTCTGAAATTTCAAGTGGTTGCAATGGACCTTTTGACACTTGATGATCTACCTTGACACGTTGACAAGTTAAACCTCTTAAGATAAACTCCGCGACTTCTCTCTTCATATTACTCCACCAAAAAGTATATCGAAGATCACGATACATTTTGGTACTTCTAGGATGTATTATAAACGGTGTGTTGTGTGCTTCCATCATGATTTTATACTTCAACTCAAAGTCGTTAGGAACACAAAGTCTGGAGTTGACTTGAAGTACTCCTTCTTTGTCGATTCTTGCTTCTGGAATAACACATTCTTCTTCATATTCATCAGCTTTGGGTCTGTAGCTTGAGCAGATTTAACTTTATTGATTAAACTCAGTTCTACTTGTATATTTGACATCATCACATGGGTCGTTAGTCTTTAATTCTATCTCCATCCTTTTTAAGTCATACAAAATGGGCCTTTGTGTTAACAGTATCGCACTCGTACCCACATATGATCTTCTACTCAACGCATCAGCTACCACATTCGCTTTTCCAGGATGGTATTGGATGGTATGGTTGTAATCTTTCAACATCTCAAGTCGACGTCGTTGCCACAAGTTGAGTTCCTTTTGAGTGAAGAAATATTTAAGGCTTGTATGATTTGTATATATCTCCACTTTTCCCCCATACAGGTAGTGTCTCTAGATTTTTAGCACGAAAACGACATTGCCAACTTTAGATTATGAGTAGGATAATTCCTCTCATATTATTTGAGTTGTCGTGAGGCATAGGCTATGACTTGCCTATGTTGCATGAGAACACATCCTAAACCTCTGCCTGAAGCATCGTTATATATAACAAATCCCTCTAAACCTGATGGTATTGTTAGAATAGGTGTTGATATTAGTCTCCTCTTGAGTTCTTGGAAACTATTCTCATAATCATCGCTCCATCCGAACTTTATATCTTTTCGAGTCAACTGAGTTAATGGAGTGGCGATTCGAGAAAATCCTTCCACGAATCTCCGATAATAACCATCTAAGCCCAGAAAGCTACGTATTTCAGTTACTGACTTAGGTTGCTCCCAACTTTCTATTGCTTCAATCTTTGTCGGGTCAACTGATATTCCATGTTTTGATATCACATGCCCAAGGAATGCTACTTCCTCAAGCTAGAACTCACATATTTTTAATTTGGCATATAGCTTATTTTCATGAAGCTTTTGGAGTATCAGCCTTATGTGTTGCTCATGATCTTCACGACTTTTGGAGTAAATGAGGATGTCATCAATAAAGACAAACACGAAATGATCCAAATATTCCTTGAATATCCAGTTCATTATATCCATGAAGGCAGTAGGAGTATTAGTCAATCCAAAAGACATGACTAGAAATTCATAATGTCCATATCGAGTTCTGAAAGCATTCTTTGAAATATCATCAGTTTTAATCTTTAACTAATGATATCCAGAATGATGATTGATCTTTGAGAAGAATTTAGCAGTTTGCAACTAGTCAAACAAGTCATCAATGAGAAGTAACGGGCACCTATTTTTGATGGTGACATAGTTCAACTCCCGATAGTCAATGCAAAGTCGAATACTCCCATCTTTTTCTTTACGAATAAA
The DNA here is from genome assembly GCA_016801055.1 of Panax notoginseng. Taxonomy (NCBI): domain Eukaryota; kingdom Viridiplantae; phylum Streptophyta; class Magnoliopsida; order Apiales; family Araliaceae; genus Panax; species Panax notoginseng. Next base: position 13,995,501 of record CM029021.1, on the reverse strand, counting down.
ACAGGAGCACCCCAATGAGATGTACTAGGACGTATGAAGCCAATGTCTAACAACTCCTGTAGTTGGACTTTTAATTCCTGAAGTTCAATAGAAGTTATTCGATATAGGGTTTTGGAAATGGGTTTTGTACCGGGTTTAAGGTCAATACAAAATTCGATTTCACGTTCCAGGGGTAGGCCAAGAAGTTCTTTGGGAAATACGTCAAGGAATTTTTTAACAACAGAAATATCATTCAAATCTAAAGTATTTTTATTTAAATCGATGACATGAGCTAAGAAATCTTGACATCCGTTTTTCAATAAACGAATGACATTTTGGCTAGAGATAATAAAGATTGATTTCAAAGGTTTGGTTGCTTGAATTCTCATAACAGGTTGATTAGAAATATGAAAACTAGTGACCTTATGAGGAAAAAGATTAATTTTAGCATGATGGTCAATTCCTAAAATCACATCAAATACAAGTATTTTCAAAGAGATGAGGTTAATAGGTAATGTGAGGGTACCAACTTGAATCAAATAAGATTTATAAACAGTAGATGTAATGAAGGTTTCTCCTAATGGAGTTTCAACAGATAAGTCAAAGTATAATTTCTCAGGAGTCAAGTTCAAATGTTGAGCAAAAGCAGGTGAAATAAAAGAATGGGTAAAACCGATATCTAATAAGGTATAGACTTCGCAAGAGTTTATGATTAGCTTACCCTTGATAACTTCGTTAGGGTTCCTCGCTTTTTAGGAAGTTACAACAAAAGCTCTCCCTGAACCACTGACTTTGACTTGTCCTGGACAGCCGTTGGTGTCACCGTCCCAGCTGGACTTGACTTTGCTATTGGGCACACTCGAGCTATGTGTTCGACACTGATTGTATATCCTATAATTGTGGGGATCGTGAGTCCTCCGACCGGTAGAGAATAATTTTCGTCGAATACAGTTCTGACTGAGCTTTTGTCCGAACCATAACGGAATTATTGGGTCCGATCCTATATTTAATAGATTTACAGATCTTTGTTGTTGGGTTGACCGAGGACCTCTCCTGGTCATGTACCGATCTCTCTTTACTTGCCATATTATCAACTCAAACTAGATTAGTGATTGAAAAAAAGCACTAAAACAACGAACGTAAAACATGCATAGTGAACAAACAACCACATTGAGAAGCTTGATGGCTGAAGGGACCCGGGGATAGGTCCTATGTAAGAATGAGTACATGCCAGAAATATCAACAATGAAGGCACATAATTGATTTAGTGCGTTAGAAGACAAAATGTCATTACATGAAATCTTGATTGTGGTCGTGTATTTATAGCTGGATCACACATCCCCCGTTTGAAATAGGAGTCCTATGTAAAGATAACTACAAATCTTCCCGATTAAATATAATTCACCTCCTTAATAATAAAAAGTCAAATAAAATAAAGGAGTTACATATTCACTGTCGCTATACATCTACAACGACACTTTTGTTGTGGAAATAACAACAATTGTTGTGTATTTAAAAATTTCCTAATTGAAACTACGGTTCTCATATTCGGATCGATCATCGAACTGAAAAAGGTACCGGGTGGATGAGTGATTGGTCCAACCAGTAGTTGAACCGTTATTGACTCAGTGACGTCATTAATATGTATAATTAATCAATTTATCTACAAAGATACTAAATCATGGTCATAAATCATACTCAAAAGTGATAAAATCAAACACAAATGAACATAAACATCTCCGGTATACATTCAAATTTGAAAATTCAACCACAAGTTCAAGTGTTTGATTAAATATGAATGAAAACATCTCTAGAATACCAAACAAAGTCTCAACTAAATTACTAAAATAAAATCCATGACATATTCAAGTGTTTGATTCCTAAGTGTTTCAAATTTCTAACATTGAACTCTTGATGATTTTTTTTCTTTGTTTTATTCTATCATATTCAATAGCTAAATCCCAACCCATTAAGGTCTAAAATCAATCATTTCTCCTTCTATAAAACTTTAAATTACTATTGAAACAATATGTAATTGGATATTATACTAGAAATCAACAAATTTCAGACAATACCCTCAACTTATCACTTTCCAAACCACAAATCCAATCCTTACAATTACCAAAGCCATCAGTTTTCTTCAATTATATAAACCCTAATTGCTTAATCTCAGTTTAATATGTAACATAAGTTTTATGTAGTTAAAAGATTTTGGTGATAGCTAATATCAGACCAAATAAACCCTTGAGCTGTTTTCACATATGGAATCCACAGAGTTTATAATTATAGTGATTTGTTTGTGATGCAATTATAAGCATTCATTATTTGATAATCAAAGCACAATCACATTGTACATAAACAGAGGCCACAAAATTAATACAATCCCAATCCAAAACCCAATTAGAATTTCATCGCAAATTGCAAGAAAAAAAGAACAATGAAATATATATATATATATATATATATATATATATATATATATATATATATATATATATATATAGGAGGTACCTTCAAGTGTGATCGAAGCATTTCTTCCTCTAATCTCTATTTTTGATTTACATGGTTAGGGCACAGCTAGGGCCGCGAGCGACTGGGCTGCGTGAGAGAAAGATAATGGCGATCAGTATTTTGTGGTGAGAGATGATGATGATGGCCGTGAGAGAGAAATAGATGATGGTGATGGCTATGAGAGATTTTATTTTGGGTGAGAAGAAGCAGAAGTGCAGAACGAAGGCTGAAGGCAAAAGGGCTGAAATCCTGATTTTTTTATCTATTCAAGCAAGTATGGAATCCAACCTGTGAACCAGTCACCGATTAGCTAGGTCAGGCGGCCGGTTCAACAGTTGGTTCACTGATTTTGAATGGTTTTTGGCTTTAAAATGGGTCATTGGTCCAAATCGGAGCGAAGTGTGGACCGGTTTCGATTCTTATCAGTCTGACCGTCGGTTCGGTCCGAATCTGAAAACCATGCTTGAAACTATAATTTATGAAAAAAACACCGATACTGAGATCGGTTAAAAGAAGGTGATAACTGAAAGGAATTATTAAACAACTTATATTACGTTTAGATTGATAGATTGATGAAATGAAATAAAGGAAAGAATGAAATAAAAATAGTATATTTGATAATTATTTTGGAAGATAAATCATTCCACTAGAATGAAAATTTATTCAATCCTTTGCTTTTTTATTTCATATAGGGAAGATGAAATAAAATTAATTCTAATAAAATGGATATATGTAATAATTTTGTCATTATATGAAAACACCCACCACCAATAACAACAACCAAACATATACTTAAAATATTCTAAAATAAGTTTATCCCGTCCATCTTTCAATCTAAACGCAACATTAGTAAAATTGATGGAACTGTCATGAATAATCCGATATTTGAATAAATGAGTATATATCTTCTTTTAATGGAAGGAAATTCTCTTTAAAAGTAATATAATTTTATCCCATCTCCTAAAGCTCGAAGAATTCTCAATGGCCTAGCAGCTTAAATTATTTTTGGGCCGCAAAAAGCTTCAACACATTAGTTATATTAATTTGCTGATACTTATTACCAAGTTTCACTATAAATCTATAACACTAGCTGTTTATTTTCTCTTAATACACATGCCAAACTAATTAACAAGCCTTTCTTTTTTCTATATTCAACATATATCTTAGACCTGGCAAAATTGGCCCAGGCCCGCGGGTCGGGCCGGGCTAGCCCGTAAAAACTGGGTTTTGGGTTTAACTTTTTTAGCTCATGAAAATTTGGGCGTTTTTGGCCCGGCCCGTGAGTTTTTTTTTTTTTAAATAAAATTTTGCTATTTGTAGGGCTTGTAAGTAAATAAATAAGAGTTCAAATCAACTAAGCTACAACAACTATTTGTTTTTAATGCAATCTTCAATAAATTTTAACTATATTTGAAAATTATAATTAAGATATGTAGTTAATGTAGGTAATTAATTAATAATACTATTAAAATTTTAATTGATTGAGATATGTAGTTAATAATTTCAAAGTATAAAACTATTAAACTAACAATTATTAGTTTAAGTTAGATAATATAATTATAAAAATTTAAAATTATCTATATATTAGTATTAATTACAATATTTATTATTTTTAAAAATTAAATAAATTATATTAATTTTAAAGAATCAAATTTGATTATATACTTTGAATTACTAGCAATATATAATCTGAATCAACCACTAATTTTTTAGATTGCAACTTTGCAAGTCCAAAATCTATACACAATAATATAGATAATTTTATCCCTTAATTATGCAATCCCCTTACTTATTGTAGTACATTTGAAAAGTAAATCAATCATTATCCCTTAATTATGCATTCTCTCTATTTATTTGGAAAGTAAATCAATCATTATCCCAAATCATGCCTTTATTTTAATATCTAAAATTATAATACTATTAAAATTTTAATTGATTGAGATATGTAGTTAATTTAAGTAATTAAAATTATTATTATTACTATTTTTGGTGTATCAAGATTTTATAAAAAAAAAATAAAAAAAAGCCCGCGGGCCGGCCCGGCCCGCCCAACCCGGGCCACGGGCTTCACTTTTTCAGTCCGTCAAAACCCGAGCCGTTTTTAACCGGGCCCATTTTTAGTCCGTCCGCACTCGACCGACCCGACCCGAGCCCGCCGGTCCGTTTGCCAGGTGTATATATCTAAATGAACAGCCAGTAATAACTTGATTAATTAATTTTGTAGCTCTCATATCATTCTATATATGTTTTTTCGGCCTATAATTTTTTGGTGGACCTACCTAGCTACTCCCATGCAAGGAATTTGAATATTAAAGTTCTATGGGATTTATTAGTCTGAAATTCGTACAATTGTATTTAACCCGACGAGGCCATCAGCTTCTGTCCTCATATATCAGAGAGAAATGTGTGGGTGTGTGAGGGTGCACGAATTAAAGTTTGTTCACGTGATAAATGAGAGAGAGAGAGAGAGAGTAAATCCAAAATCAAATCTAGTGAAAGATCTTCCTTCTCCTCCTGAAATATTTACAGCAGATATTCCATTGATATTTACAGAAGAAGATAGTTAATATATTTATTTAATAAAATACAATTCATTTTAAATTTTTCGTTCATTTTAATAAATAATCTGAACAGTTTAAAATTTAAAATAAATTCTACCGTCAACATAGTGATGAAATCACGGGACATAAATAGATATTTCCAGAAGCAGCTAGGTCGCTAGTAGATTAGATATTTCCAGAAGCAGCTAGCTAATACATTGATATATAGATATCTATATCTATATGAGACAGATAGAAAGAGAGATGGCAGTGCCAACAATAACTAATAGAGATATGAAAAGTCTGGGGGACCGGATATGGGGGCCGGTCTTGGCGACCGGTCCAAATTTTTTTTTATTTTTTTTTTTTAAAATGTCTCTCAAATAATATATAAGATTTATTGGAACTGAAATTTTTACAGGAAAAAGTGTTTTGGATGTCATTTGGATACATGCAAAAAATATACCTGTATCCAAATGACATTCAAAACACTTTTTCCTGTAAAAATTTCAGTTCCAATAAATCTTATAAATTATTTGAGAGACATTTTAAAAAAAAAAAAAAAAAAAAAATTGGACCGGTCGCCAAGACCGGTCCCCATATCCGGTCGCCCCAGAAGTGCTCATAGAGATATTGAATTATTATTATGATCAGTCCTTCTACGCCGACCGGTTTCTTCCGACCGGGGTAGTGACCGGCCGGAAATTTTTTATTTTATTTTATTTTATTTTTTGCTTTTGATTACAAAATAATTAATGTGATTTATTGGAACTGAAATTTTTATAAAATGCAGTGATTTAGGGGTCCGTTTGGATACACGTAACAAACAGGGTTGTACAGACTGTATAACCTGTTTGTTACGTATATCCAAACGGATACCTAAATCACTGCATTTTATAAAAATTTCAATTCCAATAAATCATATTAATTATTTTATAATCAAAAGCAAAAAAAAAAAAATTCCGGCCGATCACTACCCCGATCGGAAAAAACCGGTCCCCCTAGACTTTTTCTATTATGATTCTTAACTGATGATGAGGAGAACTGAATAGTCCTACTACTACTCTACTATGCCTAACCAACTAGCTTTGTTTCATATTGTTTCAACACTTAAATTAATGAGTTTCAGTTTCCTTTATAATTAAAATTATTACGCGCGGTAAGGTTGTAAAATGAATTAAATAATTGGAATTATTTATTTAATTAAGGTTATATTTATTTATAAGGATTATAATTTCTAAATTATATTTTTTAAGATTATTAATTTTAAAATTAAATAATCACAATCACGTATTTATTTTTTATGAAATTATTCATGGAATAACTTAAAATAATATCATGTTATGTTTGTTTTTTTCAAAATTAATTAAAATATTAGATTAAAAAAATATCGTTTGGACTAGTATACTCTTATCAATAATAATATATTTTAAACTTATTTATACATTAAAAAAAAATTAATATATTCTGATAATATATACACCCCCACCCCCACCCCACCCCCCAAAAAAATAATATTTACTTATTATGTATACACTCCCATCTAAAAAAAATAATATTTACTGATTAGATATATGCATTCACCCCACCCCCAAAAATAATATTTACTGATTATGTATACATTTCCACCTCGACAACGCCCACCCGCCACCTGCTCACCCCAAAAAAATAATATTTACTGGTTATGTATACACCCGACCCCCACCCCGACCCCCACCCCCCACTCCGACCCCCCATTCCCACCTAAAAAAATAATATTTAGCGATTATGTATACACCCCCATCCCCACTCTCAACCTCTCCAAAAAAATAATATTTAGTGAATATATATACCCACCTCCACCTCCACCTCCACCCAAAAAAATAATCATATTTACTTATTATGTATACACCCACCCTTGCCCAACCCCTAGCCCCCACCCCCCAAAAAAATAATTAATATTTACTGATTATGTATACACCCCCATTCGCCCATCCCACACCCGCCCATCCGCACCCATTCCTTCTATATAAAAAAAATAATATTCAGTGATTATGTATACATCTCAACCCCCCTCCCCTCTCCAAAAAATTAATATTCAGTGATTATATATACACCTCACCCCACCCTGCCTACCTCCAACCCCCTCCCCCCCAAAAAATATTAATATTTAGTCTCAGTACTAGTAAATTTTAAGTTGTCAGTAATAATAACAGAAATTGCAGTATATTATGATCAATTTAAAAAAAGGTTAAGGTTAATTTTGTCGAGCAATTTTTAATCCGAAATGGTACTGATTATAATACAAGGTAAAACATGGTATTAAATAATCTCATATCTTAAGCTATTTTATAATCTCAGGACTAATAGTCTCAAACTCAAATTTAAAAATAAACAAGACACTTGAGATTAATAGTTTTATCCCAAGTTTAATCCTTACAAACAAACATAGCCTAAAAGTTTGATTCGAACTCGATTCGAAATATAAACGATTCAAGTATAAATAAATTTTAAAATTGATAAATTACTCGAATCTTTTCAAATTATAGTTTTTTATTAATACTCAAATCATAGTCGCTCGAAAAGTTCAAACTGTTTGGGCTCGATTCGAGATCGTGCTCGACTCAATATTTAAAGTCACTACAAGAAAATGACTTATTTTCGACGAAATATTTCGTCGAGGTTAAGGATATTCTGACGAGGATACCTTAATCTCGACGGAATATTCAGTCGGACATTCAGTCGGGTTTAAACACGTTGAAATTAAGTCCGTCAAGATTTCAGTCGAGGATTACTAATTTCGACGGACATATGGTCGACCTAAAATTCCGTCAATGTTAGTCTATCTTCGACCGAATAACATCCGTCGAGAGTATTCGGTCGGTATTTAGGCCGCCATGTGCCAACATATTGTTGGTTGAAAATTTCGTCTATTTTAAATTATTCTCGACCGAATATCTTCCGTCGATCTTATTCGGTCGGTATTAAGCTGCCACATGATACATCTTGTAAAATGTAAAAGGGATTATTTTCGACGGAATTCCGTCGAGTTTACCTTCTTCCGTCGAGGATAAGGAGTTTTTTTTAAAAAAATATATGCTCTGTTTTGGCAACATCCAGGGTTTTAACCCACATGTTTATACCTGTAAACTTGTTTATATTTCCAACAGTACAATCAACATAATAATAATCTTCCAATCACATGCATACATGTCCAACATATATAACTTTTGTTCACATGCATACAAGTTTAATAAAATCATTTTCATACTCTATATTAACTACAATATGTTCTATTCTCCATAAGATATACAAAAATACTCTTGAACTACGTAAAATACTCCATAATATATACAAAAATGAATTATATACAAGGTTTAAACTACAAAAATGTCAAATATTAACTAAACTAATTTAAGCCAGTAGTACTACCGCCGGTGTGAGGAGGATCATCTGGCAGACGCGACGCTGCTGCTCTGGCGTATGAACATCATCATCGACGTCGTCTCTCTGCTCGTGATCAGAATGAACATCCTGTTGATACAATTTAAAATATAACTCATTAGTCTATATATATAACACAATTAAAGATGTATATAAATGAATATTAAATAACATGGAGAATACGAAAATTTAAAATTAATAGTATAATTGAGTAGTCGAGGGCTGACTCAACAGCGACCCAAAAGTGTCCAAGAGTAAGGTAACCACCATCCGAACCACCTCGTCGCGTATCGCGGCGAACTGCTCCGGAGGGATACCTGTACTCTCAGCGGTGGCACCAGCTGCAATGTCTTAAGCTAGCTGGTGGAGACGAGCACGTCTAGGGAGGTCCTTATGACGGAATAAAGGATTTGTACCATACTGCTCTGACACCGTCGCTATAACCCTCTGGAACTTAGCGTCGTCTAATTCATCACCAGTATGTGATGGTCCCACGGGGGGCTCTCGGACGCAGACGCAGACGCTGGCTAGTGCCTGCAAAAATAAAATATAATATCAATAATAATCAAAATCAGTTGAAATTCATGAACGAGAAACCTATACTAAAATATTATACCTCCAGATAGTGTATAGGCTAGTATCCTCGTCAACCCCAACATTCGATACCGACCGATAGTGCTATTAGGAGGATCCTGAGACGCGACTAAAAGAGACATTTTCTCATCCTAAGATAAACTAATCTCAGGCGGAGGGATAGTAGAATCTAACATCTCGGGATCGCTCCTAGCAGCCTGCAACTCAGCTTCAAGTATGGCCCGGAGCTTCTCAAACCGGTCTTGTAATTTAATATATGTATATGTGATTTAACTCGGTATCATCATATTAATTACGTAATATGATCCTAAATTATAATCATTGTAGTAAATGTTGTACCCGTATAGCTAATGTTGCGGGAGACATTGTCGACCCCGAAGTTGAAACCTTCGGCGTATGGACTCTATCCCAAAACTTCATCATAGTAGGAGGTCGGTCCAAGTTGCTTCACATGGCCTAAATCATACATTAATTAATATCACCTTAATTTACTATAGATGGAGTTTAATATTAAACTAAACTAAATATAAATACATACTGACTTAACCTCTTGAAACGACTACGAGCAAGAAGTATATACAATTCGTAGCTGGCCTCGATTCTTCTTCATCTTCTCTGACTTGGTCTTGAAGGCAGCATCATCCCAGTACGTACCATGGCAGCCCATGCTGCATCTGATATTGTCGACGACTGATGATTCCGTATAATAGTCCTGGGCGATTCTTCAACTGCCTGGGCTGCCTTTTATCGCATCTCGTACAACCAGCCAACGTAGTTCTTTAAAATGTGTGCAATAATAACAATGTCACTGTCCACGTTAGTGATGTCGACCTCATATCTATAATACCTCTATTACACGGACATAACGTAAGTATCAATAATTATTTGAACAATATTTAAACTACGATGACCAAATTTGTGATTTAATATACGTAATTCAATGACTTACATGAAACTCGTGCAACACTGTCACCATAAAGTCGGTATTGTACCGCGCGTAGTGGCTAAATCGTATGCAGCCAGTCGGGAGATGCTACAAGCATATGGCGTGTACGGTCGTTTTAGCGACCGCATCCATAATACTAGAAAACAAAATTTAAATTGATTATTTTAATTTATTAATCACATAATAATATCATTTTAATTGAACATAATATATTATAGTTGAAACCTACACCGACGAGCCGACATCAACATGAACCGTGTTAGGAACTGTCGGTGAACGACCTAATCAATCGAGGTTAGGCCCTCGCTGGCGCCGACGTCTAGCATCTGTATGTATAATATAGTTATGACATTGTCAAAAAATAGTAACTGAACGATTTTTATTAAAAAAAATTATGAAAATAAGTGTTGTTGGGCCAAAACAAAATTAACTCACTACCTGATGAAGACGACCCGCCCTGGGAGCCATCACTCGATCTTGTACGGTTGCCACCACTGCTATGTCTAGGCATAGTTGTACTACTGAAATAACAGACATATATGACATTAAATTTCATTTAATTTATTCTAATGATTTATTTTAGTAGTAATTTATTTACAAAACATGAATAAGTTAAGAAGTAATACGTCGTGAAACCCGTCAAAATCAAAATCATTTTCATCCTCTGATTTTGTCTCTTCCTCTTGCGTATCAATTTCTTCCTCACTACCATCTTCTATGACCACATACAGACTGAAAACCATATCTTCCTCCACTCCGTCAACATCGGGTACGTCAACGACATCAACCCCCATCACATCGTCATCATATAGCAATACGTGGCTAGGATTGCTAACTTGTTCTTGCAACGGGTCATCCATTCCAATCAGATTAGTACTATCAAATGCATGAGTCTTCGTTGTGACAACTGTATAATAGGGGGTTCTATAATTTACGACATTAGGGGCGTAGAACACTTGACTTGCTTGGCTGGCTAACACAAATACATCATCAGACTATAACTTCGACTTCATATCTACTGTTGTGATGCCCCCAAAATAGGTATACATAACCCATTCTGAGTCGCCAAATACATGGTACAGAAATCAAATACAAACTTAATTTATACAATTGTCGTGTAAAATACGACAAAACATAGCTGAGAGTTTTAACACGAATATTGTCTCGTAGAAAATATCTAAAGTCAAATAGAGTCCTCATTACAATTATTATCACACTATTTTATAAAATAGTGAAGACTACTATAGCCAACATCTCGGACCATTACTCCGTTTCTCGACTAGTCCCACCTATATTATCATTTCCTGAAGAAAACAATGAAAGCAAAGGGTGAGCTCAACTAGCCCAGTAAAGAATATTATGACTAAGATAATATAGAATAAATTATTGTTAGCCTTCAACAGTGTAAAATTGATAGAATATAATAGACAACAAGTCTAACTGCAGCGGAACAAGCAATTCATTAGAAGAGTCAAGTAGAGCATGATATCTACTATCTGTTATGATTTTAAAGTTTATCATCAATTTTATCACTGAGACTCAGCTTAATAAATAATCCACATCACTGAATTATCCATGCACTGTGGGCCAAGAATATTCATTATAATCACATCCACGAATTATCCATGCATTACGGGCCAATGATTTTCGTATTATCACCAATGGTCATGATCATACCAACAACTGTCCATCAATGCACTACGGGCCAATGAGGACTTATACCACATTATTTGTAATATTACAGGTCATGATTATACCGATACATAGTCATAATCATACCAATCAACAGTCTATCTATGCACTACGGGCTAAAGATGACTTTTATCACAATATAAGCATGAGGATGACAATGATATAAGCATCAATCAACGAAATCAAGGATAAATATTAAAGATTTTTAATTTATCCAGAGTTTAAAAATGTCCAAATTGTCAACATGATAACTGCTTTGTAGAGTAAAATTTAAGAATAATATTCTGAAAATAATTTGGACAGAAAAGAAATTAATTTTTGTTATGAATGGTACCCCGGGTGAATAGTACCAGAGTAAATAGTATCCCGTGAATAGTACTTCGGCATGAAAAGATCAAAATTTAATAAGAATATTCATAAAAATATTCTTGTGAAATGATACTAGATGAAGCGCAAATTTTAAGGATATTCTACTAATTTCAAGGAGTATAGAAGCAATACTTAACAAAATGAGTGTAGAAATCGGAATCTGAAACGAAATAATATTACTCACATAATACAAAGTATGGAAGAAAATATTATTTCTTACAAATACTGAACAAAAATAATATCTCTTACCTTAAAAGGAGAATATTTTTGACTGGTAGGACGGGGATATTCTTGAAGAAAACTTATACTATTTTCTACGCTCAAAGCTTCCTTAAACTCTAAAGAAATACGCTCAATATTATAGAAGAATAATTCTTTGATTCTGGTGTGATTTTTAATTCTAAACTAAGCATCCTATTTATAGGAGAATGGCAGGGTACTATTTAAAAAGAAAAATCACGGATTGTGTGACGCCCCCAAAATAGGTATACATTATCCATCTTGAGTCGCCAAATACGTGGTACAAAATTTAAATACAACTTAATAATACAACTGTCGTGTAAAATACGACAAAATATAAACTGAGAGTTTTCATACGAATATTGTCTTATGGACAGTATTCAACTCAAATGGAGTCCTCAATATATTTATTATAACACTATTTCATAGAGTAGTGAGGACTACTAATGCTATCATCTGAACCGTCACTCATTTCTTCGACTAGTCCCGGCTACGTTCTCATTTTTTGAAGAGGACAATAAAAGTAAAAGGGTGAGCTCAACTAGCCCAGTAAGAAATATTATAACTAAGATAATGTAGAATAATTTATCGTTAGCCTTCAACAGTGTTAATTGATAAAATATAACAAACATCAAGTTTAACTACAGCGGAACAAGCAATCCATTAGAAGAGTCAAGTAGAGAATAAAATTTACTATCTTCTATTATTTAAAAGATTTTTCATCACTTTTATCGCTAAGACTCAACTTAATAAATAATCTGCATCATCCCTGCACTACGGCCAAGGATATTCATTAGTATCACGACCATAAATTATCCATGCACTACGGACAAAAGATATTCGTGTATTCATCAATGGTCATGATCATGCCAACAACTGTCCATCAATGCACTACGGGCTAATGAAGACTTTTACCACATCATTTGTAACATTACGGTCATGATTATACCGAATAATTCCTGATCATAATCATACCAAGTCCATCTATGCACTACAGGCCACAGATGACTTTCAACATAATATAAACATGAAAATGATGACAATGATATAAGAATTCAATAAAACAAGTTCAAGGATAAATTTTTAAATATTTATAATTTAATTTATTCAGAAATCAATAACGTTCAAATTGTCAACATGATACTATTTTGTAGAGTAAAATTCAAGAATAATATTGTACCAAAAATAATTTAGACCGAAAACGAATCATTTTTTATCATGAATAGTACCCCGGGTGAATAGTACCCCGGGTGAATAGTACTCGAGTGAATAGTATCCCGTGAATAGTACTTCAGAAATAGTAATACCGTGAATAGTACTCTGGCATGAAATAGATAAAAACTTATCAAGAATGCTCAGAATAATATTTTCATTAAAAGATACTGGAGGAATCGTAAATATTAAGGATATTCTACTAATTTCATAGAGTATAGAGGCCAAAATTTAAACAAAACGAGTATATAATTCGAAATCTGAAACGAAATAATATTACTTATATACTACAGAGTATGAAAGAAAATATTATTTCAAGCGAATATTGAACAAAAATAATATCCCTTACCTCAAAATAACAGTATTTCTGATCGAAATATCGGATGTAAAGCCGAAGGAAACTTACACTGAATAACAACTCTCAAAGTATCTAAATACTCACAAAAATACGCTCGATAATATAGAGAGAAAGAAAACTTATTTCTGGTGTGATTTTTAATTATAATCTAAGCGCCTATTTATAGGAAAATGCTAGAACGCCAATGGAGACTAAAATAATAAAATAATAATATATCATTTCTTTTCTTCTACGCACCAACCATCCAAGACCAGTCATCTAAACCTGCCAATTCTGAAAAAATAACATCCCACATGTTCAAAAAAATAAAAGTGGGTCTCACCCAATTTTAATAAAAATTATTTTATTTTTCGAACTTCAGAAATTCATAATAAATAGCCCTTTTATCAGAAAAATTCAAATTTCATGTCTATTCCATAGCAAATTTAATTCTCTACAACTTTGTAAGTGTAAGTTTTTTCAAATTTCAAACAGAAAATATCTGAAATCCGCAAACGGATGATTTTCAATACCTCATAAAATTCATAACAAATCATACGTTAATTTTTAACAGTTCAAAATTTGTGGACATATACCCAACTTATATATTCATAATATATCCAAAAATCACAACGATCCAACGGTCGGATTAAAATTATAACTCACACAATAGAGCTTTAAGAACACCGATTTGATTTTTAAATACTTCCAATCCGATAAAATACTGATAAAATACCTCAACATTAATTCTTTCATTTATAATCACATAAAATAAATATTTTCCTATCCATCATTTATGTCCACATAAAATAAATATTTCCTTATCATATAAATCAATAATTAATTATTCACAAATAATATTACAGAATCACACTAATGACAACCAGGCTGTTTCCAAGAAAGAGGAGGCTTTTCGATAAGGATTTCTCCTTACTGGCGCGCAATTAGGTGACCAAACCTCTCATTGACAGAACTTTCTAGACATTGCCAATAATGTTATCTAATAATATTATTCAATTAATATGAATTATTGATTTGATAATGGAAAATACTGTGCAGTGATAATTATTGAAACAACAATAATATAAAATATCAACGCAGTAATTATTGAATCAATAAAATAAAATATTGAACAGTAATTACGGTAACAATTTTTCAGTAGTGTCTTCTTACGTAAGAATCAATATTTCAAAAATATTGTGCAATACCGTGTGCTACTGTGCAACAATGCGTATTATTGTATTTTAACCACCAGGTATTCTAACAGTTAACTGTAAAACTTTCGTCGTTATTTTATAAAAAGATTTTTTTGTCGTTTTCTCAATCCGACAATAATTCCGTTGTGGGGTTCGCCAATGATTGTGTCATCGTACGAATATTCCCAGTTAAAATGAATATTTTTCGACCAATCGAATATTATATAACAACTTGCGTACTTTACAAAATTTATAAATATTACCCACAACTATAACATTATATCAAATTCACTCCATAATATTCAAAAATGATATTTATAGAAAATTTATCTTTATTCATAAAAGTTGGGGTCTTACAACCTCCCCTTCTTATGAAATTTCACCCTCGAAATTATGGTACGTACCTGGTATATCGAAGAGGTAAGGATACCTCGATTTTATTTCAGATTCTAACTCTCAGGTCATTTCATCAATATCGTGGTTTCTCCACAAAACTTTGACTTAAGGCGTAACCTTAGAGCATAAAATATGCTCCTTCTTATCCAAGATTTTAACAGGAACCTCTTCATACGTTAAATCTTTTGCTATTTCATCCGGTTCTAACTCGGTAATGTGGTTCGGGTCTTTCACATATTTACGTAACATAGATATGTGAAAAACGTTATGAACACGAGACATACTTGATGGTAAGGCGAGTCTATAGGCCACAGTTCCTACTCGTTCGAGGATTAAAAATGGGCCAATGAATCGAGGATTGAGCTTTTCTCTCTTTTCAAACCTCGTAACTCCTTTCTATGGAGCAACACGTAACAACACATGTTCTCCAATATTGAATTCTACGTCCTTTCGATGAAGATCAGCATAACTCTTTTGTCGATCTTGTGAGGTTTTTATACGTTGTCGGATCGTTTGAATCTTTTTCGTAGTCATACGTACCAAGTCCGGTCCCAACAACGTTGCTTCACCCACTTCATCCCAGCATACTTGAGAACGACACTTTCTTCCATTCAACGCCTCAAATGGAGCCATGCCAATATTTGCTTGATAACTGTTGTTGTAGAAAAACTCCACCAATGGTAAGAACTTGTCCCAACTTCTCTTGAAGTCAAGGACACAGAGTCTTAATAGATTTTCAAAAGTTTGAATAGTCCTCTCTGACTGCCCGTCCGTTTGAGGATGATAAGCCGAATAGCTTTTTGCAAACTAACCCAAAATCTTGAAGTGAATCCTGTGTCTCGATTAGAAACTATGGATACTGGCATACCATGCAATCTTACAATCTCGTTTATATACATATGAGCAAGACGTTCAAGTGTATAAGTTTCTTGTATAGGTAAGAAATGAGCCGACTTGGTCAATCTATCAACAATGACCAAAATTGCATCTATGCCTTGAGAAACCTTGGGAAGACTGGTAACAAAATCTATGGTAATATGCTCCCACTTCTATTCTGGAATTTCAAGTGGTTGCAATGGACCTTTTGGTACTTGATGCTCCGCCTTGACTCGTTGACAAGTTAGACACCTTGAGATGAACTCCGCGATCTCTCTCTTCATATTGCTCCACCAAAATATATGTCGAAGATCATGATACATTTTGGTACTCCTAAGATGGATTGTAAACGGTGTGTTGTGCCCCTCCATCATGATTTTATACTTTAAATCAGGGTCATTAGGAACACAAAGTCTGGAGTTAACTCGAAGTATTTCTTCTTCATCGATTCTTGCTTCCGGTATAGCACCTTCTTGCACTTTCTTCCTCATACGCATCAGCTCCAGGTCTGTATCTTGAACAGCTTTAACTTTATCGATTAAAGTCGGTTCTACTCGTATATTCGCTATCATCACATGGGTCCCTAGAGTCTTTAACTCTATCTCCATCCTTTACAAGTCATATAAAATGGGCCTTTGTGTTGACAATATCGCACTCGTACCCGCATATGATCTTCTACTTAATGCGTCAGCTACTACGTTCGCTTTACTAGGATGGTATTGAATGGTATGATCATAATCTTTCAACAATTCAAGCCAATGTCGTTGCCGCATGTTGAGTTCCTTTTGGGTGAAGAAATATTTGAGGCTTTTATGATCCGTAAAGATCTCCACTTTTTTCCCATACAAGTAATGCCTCCAAATTTTAAGTGCGAAGACAACAGCTGCCAACTCTAGATCATGAGTATGATAATTTCTCTCATATTCTTTGAGTTGCCGAGAGGCATAGGCTATGACTTTTCCATGTTGCATGAGAACATATCTTAACCCTTTGCCCGAAGCATCACTGTAGATGACAAATTCCTCCGAGCCAGATGGTATTATCAGAATAAGTGCTGAAATGAGTCTCCTCTTGAGTTCTTGAAAACTCTTCTCACATTCCACGCTCCAACTGAATTTTATATCTTTTCGAGTCAGCTGAGTTAATGGAGTAGCGATTCGAGAAAATCCTTCTACGAATCTCCGATAATAACCAGCTAAGCCGAGAAAGCTACGTACTTCGATCACTGATTTAGGTTCCTCCCAGCTTTGAATAGCTTCAATCTTTGTCGGGTCAACAGATATTTCATGATTTGATACTACGTGCCCAAGGAATGCTACTTCCTCAAGCCAGAACCCGTATTTCTTCAACTTAGCATAAAGCTCATTTTCACGAAGCTTTTGAAGTATCAGCCTCAAGTGTTGCTCATGATCTTCACGACTTTTGGAATATATGAAGATGTCATCAATAAAGACGACCACAAAGTGATCCAAATATTCCTTGAATACTCGGTTCATCATATCCATGAAGGCAGCAGGAGCATTAGTCAATCCAAAAGACATGACTACGAATTCATAATGCCCGTACCAAGTTCTAAAAGCCGTCTTTGGAATGTCATCGGTTCTAATCTTTAATTGATGATATCTGGAACGAAGATCGATCTTTGAAAAGAATTTGGCGCCTTGCAACTGGTCAAACATGTCATCAATACGTGGTAATGGGTACCTATTCTTGATGGTGACATGATTCAACTCCCGATAATCAATACAAAGTCGCATACTCCCATCTTTCTTCTTCACAAATAGAACAGGAGCACCCCAAGGAGACGTACTAGGACGAAGAAACCGATGTCTAACAATTCCTGCAATTGGGTATTTAACTCCTGAAGTTTAATAGGAGCCATTCGATATGGGGCTTTAGAAATGGATTTTGTACCAGGTTCAAGGTCGATACGAAATTTAATTTCTCGCTCTAGGGGTAGGAAAGAAAGTTCTTCAGCGAATACGTTAAGAAATTTATTAACAATAGAAATATCATTCAAAACTGACGTATTTTTGTTTAAATCCATGACATGAGCTAAGAAAGCTTGACATCCATTTTTTAATAAACGAATAGCTTTATGGCTTGAGATGACAGGGATTGATTTTAATGGTTTGATTTCTTGAATTCGCATAATAGGTTGGTTAGAAATATGAAAGCTAACAACCTTACGAAAACAATCAATTTTTGCATGATGAGTAGTTAACCAATCAATCTCTAGAATTACGTCAAATGTAAGTATTTTCAATAAAATAAGATCGACAGGTAATGTGAGGGTACCGATTTGAACCAAACAAGACTTATAAACAGTGGATGTAATGAAGGTTTCTCCCAAAGGAGTTTCAACAGATAAGTCAAAGTCTAATTTCTCCGGAATCAAATTTAAACGTTGAGCACAAGTAAAAGAAATAAAAGAATGGGTAGAACCGGTATCAAATAAGGTATAGACTTCGCTAGAGTTTATGATAAGCTTACCCGTGATGACCTCGTTCGGGTTCTTTGCTTTCTGAGAGGTCACGACAAACGCTCTCCCTTGAACTACCGACTTTAACTTTTCCGGGTTGACCTTTGGTGCCTCCATCCCAGTTGGACTTGTCTTCGGTGCACGAAAAAATTGGGCTAGGTGACCTTCTCTTCCATAATTATAACACGCTTTGGACTGCATCACGCAGTTTGGACTGATGTGTCCGTCCCCTCCGCATTTGAAGCATATGATAGGTGGTCGTTCTCCTTCCTTAACAACGGATGCTGGTGCTGACGTCTTTTCATCATTATTGAATCTCCTCTTCTTGAAATGTCCACTCTTATTGTCTTGACCATGATTACCACCGAAGTGGTTACCATTTCTGGCATGTTGATTCCCTCCACGTTTGTTGTCACCACTTCGATGACTGCTACCACTGGTATTATCATTTTGTCGGCTGCTCTCTCTTGGTTGGGTTAACTCATTATCACGTTCCAATAACTGAGTCCTATTCACAACATCCAAATACAAGCAAAGTTTGTGAGAAATAAGGTATTGACAAATCTCGGGTTTCAAACCTCTTAGAAACATCAGCGTCATTCTCTCCTCATTATCAACTAAGTGGGACGCAAACCAGGACAACTTAGCAAACTAGGCTTCGTACTGTGACACGGTCATGTTGTTTTGCTCCAGTTTAATGAACTCTACCTGTTTCATGTGACGAATACTTTCGGAAAAGTACTTATCGTTGAACAGTTCTTGAAACTTCTCCCAAAACATCTTCAGTGCGCCAGGTTGAGTACGCTTTACAGATTCCCACCAGTAATCTGCTTCTGCCCGCAACATGAAGGTGGCAAAGGGAACTTTTTGCTCCTCGGAGCATCCCAAGACATCAAATGTCTTGTTGACCTGCTTTATCCACGTCTCCGCCTTAAGTGGTTTTGGCTCTCCAAAAAACTCCGATGGTCCCAACTCCTTGAACTGTTTAACAGTGACCGTTCGAGAGTTTCCAGTGTTTCCACCTACATTCTGGACAGGAGCCACTCTCGCCTAATGTTGCATGAATTGCATAAAGCCTCTGAACATTCCATCGTTCATCATTTGATCGTTGTTGTTTATTGAGGATTATTATCTTCCTGTTGCACATTATCCTAGGTATTGATCTGTGGTGACTCAACGGTCTCCTGTGCTCCATTGTTATTCTCAATATTCTCGGATGTCATTTTAAAATACTGCCATAAAACAAGGGTTAATTGACATGCAACATATTATTCCTATACTCTGATCGACCAATATTAAATACCAAATAAACTTAGGTAGGTCATACTAGCGAAGGAATTTTCCGTCTCTCCCCTCCTAGTTCTTGTCTCACATTTCAGTCAGGGATCATATTCCTAAGCTTTGATACAAACTGTGACACCCCCAAGATAGGTATACATCACCCATCTTGAGTCGCCAAATACATGGTATTAAATTCAAATACAACTTAATAAAACAACTGTCGTGTAAAATACGACAAAACATAAACTGAGAGTTTTCATACGAATATTGTCTTCTAGACAGTATTCAACTCAAATGGAGTCCTCAATACATTTATTATCACACTATTTCATAGAGTAGTGAGGACTACTAATGTTATCATCTGAACCGTCACTCCGTTCTCCGACTAGTCCCGGCTACGTTCTCTTTTCCTGAAGAGAATAATGAAAGCAAAAGGGTGAGCTCAACTAGCCCAGTAATAAATATTATGACTAAGATAATGCAGAATAATTTATCGTTAGCCTTCAACAGTGTTAAACTGATAAAATATAACAAACATCAAGTTTAATTGCAGCGGAACAAGCAATCCATTAGAAGAGTTATGTAGAGAATAAAATCTACTATCTTCTATAATTTAAAAGATTTTTC
Organism: Panax notoginseng; assembly: GCA_016801055.1. Classification (NCBI taxonomy): domain Eukaryota; kingdom Viridiplantae; phylum Streptophyta; class Magnoliopsida; order Apiales; family Araliaceae; genus Panax; species Panax notoginseng. Next base: position 13,974,800 of record CM029021.1, on the reverse strand, counting down.
ATCACTTTTATCGCTTAGACTCAGCTTAATAAGTAATCCACATCATCCCTACACTACGACCAATGATGTTCATTAGTATCACGACCACAAATTATCCATGCACTACGGGCCAAGGATATTCGTGTATTCATCAATGGTCATGATCATGTCAACAACTGTCCATCAATGCACTACGGGCCAATGAGGACTTTTACCACATTATTTGTAACATTACGGTCATGATTATACCGAATAATCGCTGGTCATAATCATACCAAGTCCATCTATGCACTACAGGCCACAGATGACTTTCAACATAATATAAACATGAGGATGATGACAATGATATAAGAATTCAATAAAACAAGTTCAAGGATAAAATTCTAAAGATTTATAATTTAATTTATCTAGAAATTAATAACGTCCAAATTGTCAACATGATACTGCTTTGTGGAGTAAAATTCAAGGATAATATTGTACCAAAAATAATTTGGACTTAAAACGAATCAATTTTTATCATGAATAATATTTCGAGTGAATAGTACTCGAGTGAATAGTACTCCGACATGAAAAAGTTAAAAACTTATCAAGAATGCTCAGAATAATATTTTCATAAAAAAATACTGGATGAAACGCAAATATCAAGGATATTCTACTAATTTCATGGAGTATAGAAGCCAAAATTTAAACAAAACGAGTATAGAATTCGAAATCTGAAACGAAATAATATTACTTACATACTATAGAGTATGGAATAAAATATTATTTTAAGCGAATATTGAACAAAAATAACATCCCTTACCTCAAAATAACAGCATTTCTGATCGGAATATCGGATGTAAAGTTGAAAGAAACTTGCACTGAATAGCAACTCTCAAAGTATCTAAATACTCACAAAAATACGCTCGATAATATAGAGAGAAAGAAAACTTATTTCTGGTGTGATTTTCAATTCTAACATAAGCGCCTATTTATAGGAAAATGTTAGAACGCCAAATGAGACTAAAATAATAATATATCATTTCTTTTCTTCTACGCACCAACCATCCAAGACCAGTCATCTAAGCCTGCCAATTCTGAAAAAATAGCAGCCCACATGTTCAAAAAAATAAAAGTGGGTCCCACCCAATTTTAATAAAAATTATTTTATTTTTCGAAATTCAGAAATTTATAATAAATAGCCCTTTTATCAGAAAATTTGGATCTCATGTCTATTCCATAAGAAATTTAATTCTCTACAACTTTGTAAGTTTAAGTTTTTCTAAATTTCAAACAGAAAATATCCGAAATCCACAAACGGATGATTTTCAATACATCATAAAATTCATAACAAATCATACGTTAACATTTAACGGTTCAAAATTTGTGGACATATATCCAACTTATATATGCATAACATATCCAAAAATCACAGCGATCCAACGGTCAGATTAAAATTATAACTCACACAATAGAGCTTTAAGAACACCGATTTAATTTTTTAATACTTCCAATCCGACAAAATACTGATAAAACCTCAACATTAATTCCTTCATTTATAACCACATAAAATAAATATTTTTTTATCCATCATTTATGTCCACATAAAATAAATATTTCATTATCATACAAATCAATAATTAATTATTCACAAATATTATTACAGAATCACAATAATGACAATCAGGCAGTTCCCAGGAAAGAGGGGGCTTTCTGATAAGGATTTCTCCTTACTGGCGCGTAATTAGGTGACCAAACCTCTCCTTGACAGAACTTTCTAGACATTGCCAATAATGCTATCTAATAATATTATTCAATTAATATGAATTATTGATTTGATAATGGAAAATACTGTGCAGTGGCAATTATTGAAATAACAATAATATAAAATATCAATGCAGCAGTTATTAAATCAATAAAATAAAATATTGAACAGTAATTACTGTAACAATTATTGAGTAGTGCCTTCTTACGTAAGAATCAATAATTCAAAAATACTGTGCAATACCGTGTGCTACTGTGCAACAACGCGTATTACTGTATTTTAACCACCAGGTATTCTAACAATTAACGGTAAAACTTTTGCCGTTATTTTATAACAAGATATTTTTGTCATTTTTTCAATCCGACAATAATTCCGTTGTAGGGTCCATCAATGATTGTGTCGTCGTACGAATATTCCCTGTTAAAACGAATATTCCCCGAATATTTATATTATTTATAAATATTACCCACAACTATAATATTATATCAAATTCAAACCATAATATTCTAAAATGATATTTATAAAAAAATTATCTTTACTCATAAAAGTTGGGGTCTTACAGATTGCACAGGAGAATCACGGACGCACCGACTGAATTCGTCTGATTTCTTTAATTTTTACTATGTAAATACTATACAAATACTATGCACACACTATACATAATAAAATATAATATATTATATTTTACATAAAAAAATAAAATTCATTATATATATATATATATATATATATATATATATATATATATATATATATATATATATATATATAAATTGAGATTACTTTCTCCCGACAATTTTGAAAAATAGGTAAGTGGGGGTTCAAATAATACGCTAAACTTACAACAAATACTTCATAAAAATTTCTTCTATTTATCTCAATTCACTTGGCTTCACAAAACACATTTTTAATTACATTTATCATTAATATTATAACTTGCAATATTAACAACTAGATCATTCCGAAGAAAGAGGGGACTTTTCGATAAGGATTTCTCCCTATTGGCGTGCAATTAGGTGTCCAAACCCCTTTCCTCGATAAAACTTTCTAGACATTGTCAATAATGTAAATAATAATATGAATAACTTTGTCATCTCAATTATTGATTTAATAATATAAAATATTGTGACAATAATTGAATCAATAACGTGAGATACAATACAACAATTATTGTGGCAATAACTGAATAAAACTAAGTAACTTCTCACGTAAGCATCAATAATCAAAGATATAGTACAATACCGTGTGCTACTATTCAACCACGCGTATTACTTTACTTTTACCATCGGGTATTTCATCAGTTTAACGGTAAAACTTTCGTCATTATTTTTATAAAAAGAAATTTTTGTCGTTTTCTAACTCCGACAATAATTCCGTTGTGGGGTCCACCAATGATTGTGTCGTCGTACGAATATTCCCTGATAAAATGAATATTCTCCGACCAATCGAATATTTTATGACAACTTGCTTACTTTGTAAAATTTATAAATATTACCCACAACTATAACATTATATCAAATCCACAGCATAATACTCAAAATGATATTTAGAGAAAAAAAATTCATCTTTATTCATAAAAGTTGGGGTCTTACAACTGTGACGATTCTATTACGATCAACTTTAACACCCTTTGCAGTATCAAACCAGCGACACTTAAATGTAACGACCTTTTTACCCTCAAGATAATTGAGCACAACAACTTCCTCTAACCGTCCATAGTAATTGGACTTAGAATCTCCGTAACAACTTCCCAACATGACAACGCCAGAGTTGACTAATATAAGTTCATTCAAGTCATCAACTTTGAATCTATACCCATTAACGATGCAGCTTAGAAATGAACTAATAAGTTTGTACGGGCCTAAAATGACATCTCTAAAACACTCAGAAGCGTTTTCTTCTTCAACCCTTCTCTTAAACAACTGTTGAAAATTTTCATTAGTGAATGCATTCATTTGTGTTGTAGTCAACCTCGGGTTAGAAGCAAGCGTTTTCGCTTCAAATGAATTGTTTACAGTAATATAATATTATTTAATTGTTGATTAAGGTTAGATATTAAAGCTTCAACTTATAATAATACATACTTGATGTACAAAGATACTTCAGGCATATTTAGAAGCACATATGTAGATACAATCTTTAAATCTTTATCGGTTAGGTAAGTCTTCATCTCATGTCCAAATGGTTTAGCCGGATGAATGAATACAGTCAACTCATCAGCACGACCAGACGGATTAACGACGTCATTTCGACTTAAATGGTTGTGCTTCATTGCTACTACATTGTCAAAGTACAACGAGCAGAAGTTGACAAGCTCTTCCTTCGTATAGCATTCAACAATAGAACCCTCTACACGAGTTTTGTTTTTAACTTTCTGCTTTAATCGAAGCATATACCTGAAATATGACAGTATCGGATAAATTAATTATAAAGATAACAAACATTACACAATGTAGGTGATATTGCCTCTCAAAAGGATACATCCATCGATATCGTACTAGTCCTCCAAGCTTAAGTTCATATAGCAGATGAATAGGCAAATGCTCCATGCTGTCAAAAAACCCCGGTGGTAAGATCATTTCGAGCTTGCACATGGTCAACACTATGTTTTTCTCCATCTGCTCTACATCACTATACCTTATAACAGTTGAGCAAATATCTCAACAGAAATTTGAAAGTGCGGTAAAGGTATCATTAATATTCCTCGGTAACACCTCACGAAATGTAATTGGCATCAACTTCTGCATGAATACATGACAGTCGTGACTTTTGAACCTAATAATTTTCAACTGCTCAACCTTAGCACAACGAGATATGTTAGAAGCATATCCATCTAGGAGCTTTAATGCACTAAGCCACTTGTAAATGTTTTCAACCTGTTACTTGGTAAGAAAAAATGGAGCTTTCGGTTTTGAGTTGTTAGGTCGGAGCCACAATTCCCGCCTGATATTCATTTCCTCAAAGTCTTTATGTGCTTTATCATTGTCTTTTATTTTACCACTCATAACTACTATAGTGTAAAACAAGTTCTGGAATACATTCTTTTTTGTACGCATGACATCTATACAATGACGAAGTGCTAGTGTGACCCAGTATGGCAACTCAAACCAAATCAGCGAATGTGTCCAGTTATGACTTTTCCCGTATCCTATTGCTCTCAACTTACCATGCTCCTTCCCAGGAGGTGGAAATGTCAGATCATTTAGCCAGCCCAATACATCGCTGCCCGACAAGCGACCAACAACCCCCTTCTTCTCTGTCTTTCTGTTGAACTGTGTAGACATCTCTCTATAACTGTGCTCAACGGGCAAGAATCTACGACCAGTTCTAAAGAAACTAGTTTTCTGCCTATGACGTAGTTGAGTGCCTTGCACATCCTCTATACAGACTAGACATGACAACTTACCATGAGTCGACCAACCACTAATCATCCCCAGTGCCAGAAAGTCAGTGATAGTCCACAACAAGGCAGCCTTCATAAAAAAATTATGCCCGAAAGATTTATCAAAAGTCTGAATACCTGTTTCCCATAGCATCTTAAGTTCATCGACGAACGACCTAATGTACACGTTGATATCTTTTGTAGGACTCTCATCCCCTAGTATAAGTAAATTCAAGAAAAGATACGGATCCCTTATGCACATTAACGATGGAAGATTGTGAGCTACCATAATTACTGGCCAAATAGAGTAAGGCTGACTAAAATTATTAAATGGACAGAAGCCATCTGTAACCATGTCGAGCCTGACATTCCTAACTTCGTCGGCAAATTATGAAAAACTGGCATCAAAATTCTTCCATTCATCTTGTAAGACCCCGAATTTTATGAAATAAAAGTATTCAATTTTTCTTATAATTACTATTTAGTAAATGGTTAAATTGATAAAAATTTAAAGTTATGGGTGAAATATGAATTTTTTTTCAAAATAAGCAAGTGGTTATAAAATAATCATTGTTGTCGGAGAATATTCGTTTGGTCGTGGAATATTCTTTCTGTCGGAAAATATTCGTACGACGGCGCAGCTATTTGTGGGCCCCATAACGAATAACTGTCGGGTGAAGGAAAACGACAAATTTGAGTTTTTACAAATAACGGCGTAGTTGTTATCGTTAACACTGTTGGAATACCCGGTGGTTAAAATACAGTAATACGCGTTATTGCACAGTAGCACACGGTATTGCATAGTATTTTTGAAATTATTGATTCTTACGTAAGAAGGCACTACTCAATAATTGTTACAGTAATTACTGTTCAATATTTTATTTTATTGATTCAATAATTGTTGCGTTGATATTTTATATTATTGTTGTTTCAATAATTGTTGCTGCACAGTATTTTCCTTTATCAGATCAATAATTCATATTATTTGAATAATATTATTAGATAACATTATTGTCAATGTCTAGAAAGTTCTGTCTAAGGAGAGGTTTGGTCATCTAATTGCGTGCCAGTAAGGAAAAATTCTTATTGGAAAGCCCCCTCTTTCCTGGGAACGGCCTGGTTGTCATAAATGTGATTCTGTAATATTATTTGTGAATAATTAATTATTGATTCATATGATAAGAAAATATTTATTTTATGTGGATATAAATGAGGGATATATTTTTGTGGTTAAAAAAATGAAGGAGTTAATGTTGAGATTTTTATCCGTATTTTTGTCGGAATGGAGGTATTAAAAATCAGGGTTTTTGAGATATTTTGCGAGGGTTATAATTTTTAATCCGACCGTTGGATCGTGGTAATATTTGGATATGTTATACATATATAAGTTGAGTATATGTCTACAAATTTTGAACCGTTAAAAATGAACGTATAATTTGTTATGAATTTTACGAGATGACTGGTTCAGAAATTGTTGAATTTTTGGAGTTTATCATTTTGATGGAAAATTCTAGAATTGGTGGGCCCCACTTGTGGTTGGTGAAGAAATGTGCTGAATTATATTTCAAATGTGGTGGGTGGGAATAGTAGCAGGTAAAGCCATCAGGTTGCAGGTCAAACCTACCAAAATTTTCCTATAAATAGAGGGCTAAGTTAGAATTGAAAATCACACCAGAAACATAAGCTTTCTCTCTTTCTCTCTCTATATTATGAAGCATATTTTGTGAGTTTTTAGATACTTGGTGAGTTGCTATTCATCAGTGCAAGTTTCCTTCAGCCTTATACCGATCAGAAGTACTGCTCTTTTGAGGTAAGGGATAGTAAGGGATAGTAATGGATTTTAAGGGTTGTTATGATTTTCAGTTTCGTAATTTTTTTGATCTTCAAAAATTATGGAAAAATTTGAAATGATATTTTGATGAGTTTTATTGATTGTGTCCAAAAATGGTGATTTTTGGATGTATAAATTGAGAGTTATGAATTTTATGAGAAAAGACTATTTTAAAAGTAACTGCTTATAATTTCTTGTGGTTAACTCCAAAATTGATGAAATTTTTATTGGGAGTACATGTATATGATAGAAGTATACTCTGTAAATTTCAGAATTTTTAGACAAAAGTACAATTTTTGATAAATGTCTAAATATTCGGCTATTTTGGCCATATGAAAAATAGTAAATGACTTTTAAAAATTCTGAGAAAAATATATGTTCACTATGGGACTATATTATGCTAAATTTCAGAAAAGAAATATTTTTGTAATGGATTTGGTATTTTTCATGAAAATCGTCTAGTTATGAGAAAATGAATTAAATATGTTATGTGAAGTAAGAAAATTGGAAAATAGGATTTTATGGCTTGAGAATCCTATATATGAGGTATATGCAGATTTTTGATGAAGGTTTTGGTTATTGATGATGAAATCTTAAGAGTAGACATTTTATGATGATTAAATGCATTAATTAGTAAAGTGTAAACAATTTAAATAAATTGTTTATAAGCTTAAGAAATGTTATTCTTTCAATATCATTATACCGAAGTATTGATATAAATTTTATTGTGGAATTTTTACATTTTTGAGTCGGTGTTACTATTCACGAGTTACTATTCATGAGTTACTATTCATGAATTACTATTCACGAGTTACTACTCACGACAAAATTGGTTTCTTTTTCTAACCAAATTATAGTTGATTTATGAATATTACTCTTGAGATTAAATCTATATGTTGATTATATTGATTTTATTATCATATATAACATTTTTATAACCCTAATGATGATATTCTCTTTGACTTGAGTGTAAAGATGGGTAGATTTTTGGTATGATCATGACTATGGGTTATCTTTGGCCAGTAGTGCAAAGTTGAATCGTTGATTGGTATGATCATGACCATTGAATTTATAAGTGAATATCTTTAGCTTAAGTGCAAAGGTGAATTGATCAACATGGTTATAATTATTGTTTATATAAATTCTGAAATGATTATATATTTCTTTGAGATATTAATATCTTTGGCCTGTAGTGCAAAGATGAAATATTGATGAATATCTTTGGCCTGTAGTGCAAAGATGAATTATTGATGAATATCTTTGGCCCGTAGTGTAAAGATGACATGTTGTTGAATATCTTTGGCCAGTAGTGCAAAGATGAACAGATGTTGAGATAAACATGACCAACTGGTGATACAAATGAATATCTTTGGCCGTAGTGCAAAGATGAAGTTATTAGTATGATTATGAACAGGAAATGTGATTTGGTGTAACCGTGATCTTTGATGTTTCAGGTAAAGATAGGTGATGAAAATTATCTTCGTCCTAGATGAGAAGAGGAATTTAGAACTACAGTTATGATTATGAGTTATTCATATGATTGTGGAAAGGAACTATTGAGTGATGTTACATGGATAAAACATTGTTGGTGGATTTTTAACATGGAAGAGATAATGGACTTTATGGTCTATTTGACTCTTCTAATGGATTGCATGTTCCGCTGCAACTATGGTTGAAATTTTTTATCATCTACCATATGTTCTAAATCTCTGATTTATTATTGATGAAGACTATTGATAATTTATTTATCTTTAGTCATGATATTCTTTACTGGGCTAGTTATGCTCACCCTTTTGCTTCACAATTCCTTTCAGGTAATAAGAGTGTAGCTGGGTCGAGCGGGGGTAACAAGGAAATAGAACGGTGGTCATCATTTAGTAGTTATATTTGGTGAAGAAAATAGGGTGAGGCGAACCCAACGTTGGAAGGGTGTTTTGTCACTATCATACAAGATGTCTAATGACATACAACCTCGTGTCATCATAAGACAGGGTTGTGCTCATCCACTTGCTGAGTATATATACGAGCACTACCTATATAATCTTGGTGTTTGTTTGAAGTATAATTCTCAATTAGAGACAGTAGAGATAATGATAAGTCAAGAGAAGACTCACCATTGGAAAGAATATGATAGTAATCTTCTCGTTTTTCTTTGGGGTCTATTGGGTCAACCAAGGATAATTCTGTGGCCATATGATATCTATCATAACCTAGACGCGTGGCCTCCCATGTACGAAGGTTTCCTTGAGCACTTCCCAAAGATTCTAGTTTCTAAAACAGTTTTTGACTGTACCTTTATGTAAGGTACCTTTGTGAGGTGCTGATACGTGATGGTGTCCAATGTCACATTTGGTATATATTTGTATCCAAACTCACAGCATATGTGTTGTTGTATTTTGCACGACAATTGTTGTAATAAAGTTGTAGTTGTTTTCTGTACCATGTATTTGACGACTCAGAATGGGTTGGATGGAATGGACCTATTTTGGGGGCGTTATACATCTCCATATGCTGGGTGAGTCAGCTGACCAGGCACGACATCCCTTGTTCTATGCCAACTCATATGTTGAGCCTTGTGCGCAGACATGAATAGCCGCTGCAACCTCAGCGCAAGAGAAAAGTACCGTAAAATCTTCTTTGGAATGTTTCTCCTTCCCCCCACGTTTTGTGATCTCTTGTACCGAGGTGAGTTACAGATATCACACTGCACCTTATCTTTGTCCTCCCTATAGTATAACATGCAATCCTGCTCACAAACATCAATCTTCTTATACCCGAGATTCAACCCTTTAACCATCTTCTTCACTTCATAGTAATTCGCGGGAATATTATTATTCCTAAGTAAGAACTCGCTGAAAATATCAAGCAAATCATTGAATGCTCTTTCACTGCATTCATGCTCATTCTTGAAGTGTAAAAGCTTAGTAACTGCAGAAAGCCTGGTGTGCTTGTCATTTCCAGGATACAATGGGACACCCGATTCAGATATTAACTTGTAAAAGGCAGTTGCTGAATAATTTGGCTGCTGAGCACTGCTTGACGCATACTCGTTTTCAGCCCAGTCAATATTGGTAGGGCCATACACATCAACTAACATCTGCACGACATCATAGTTATTTGATTGTGAATCCCCGTGAACCGGTTGGTCAACAATACTATCTGTCCGTTCTCTAAACTAAGTTGATTCCCCGTGATGAATCCATACCCAATACCTATCCACAAACCCACGTGAATATAAGTCAAATTTAACTTCATCGGCAGCCTTCCATATCATGTTCTTACAGTTGAGACACGAGCATTTCATCTTTCCGTTCGGATCACCAGCATAATATATTACTTTGTTCATAAAATTGGACACCCCATCATGGTACGCATCAACTAATCCCCTCCCATCAATTTGTATCCTACGACACATCCAACTCCGGTCGGCTGACATCTTTAATTGAAGAAAATACCCAATTAGATCAAGATTAATCATGAATGTTGTCCATGCATGAATTTAGTTTACCTAGTATATATCTCCACTCTACAGGGGTTAGGCTTCTATCCCATTCCTGGATGCGTCTCCTCACTAGTGCCAATCTTGAGCACGTTTATTCTATTTTAAGAAAATTTCAGCAGCACCTCCCTATGGTCTTTAATTACACGAAATAGACCAAGAAAACTCTAAGGACGCACTCGAAGAACATGTACAGACACCAGGTGAAAAATTATCAAAAGTTTATAAAAATGTACCATGTGAATTGACACCAGCCTAAGTGACAGACAACATCCAGTAACAGTCCCAAATTGGGGACTATTCGACATTCACTCCTACTGAGTGAATGTCAAACGGGTTTCTAAGCTCCTACCTATCTTCAACTATATGCACAAGTATATATACAGTGTATTGTAATTGTGGAAAACTAAGTAAATGCTACTCAGTTTATGCTACTTAATTTATTTTTCCAATGATAAACTAAGTAAGTGCTACTCAGTTTATGCTACTTAGTTTATTTAATTATATGCTATAATAGTATAGTTAATTTAATTTAATTCTAATTTAATTTTAAATTATTTTTTATTTTATTTTATTATTTTAATGTAATTTAATTAATTAATTTATTTATTTTGATTTTATTATTTTATTTTAATTTATTCTATATTATATTATTTAAATTTAATTAAGTTCAATTTAATTATATTAAATTAATTTTTCTTATTTTATATTATTTTAAATTTAATTTATTTTTTGATTATATTATATTATAGTATATAATTTAATATTAATTAATTTATTTAAATTTTATTATCTTAAATTAAATTAATTCAATTTTTTATTTAATTTAATTTCTATTATATTATATAATTTAATTTATTTAAATTTTATTATCTTAAATTAAATTAAATCAAATTTTTATTTGATTTTATTTGATTTTAAATTAAGTTAAATTAAATTTATATTATATTATATTATATTATTTAATTTATTTAAATTGTATTATCTTAAATTAAATTATATTTTAATTTTTATTTCATTTTGTGTATATGTGATTTTTTTAATTTAATTTAATTTATTTTTTAGATATATTATATTATTAAATATTATTTTTTAATTTATTAGTGTAAAAATAAGTAAAAGTTACCTAGTTCATTTCACTTTAGTGTATTTTAGTATAGAGAAACTAACTATACATTAATATAATAAAGAAGGGCCCACGTATGTTGCAATTGCTGAATTCTGACAGAAATTTCGTCAGGAATTATGTCGGATATAACAAATATGACAATATGAAGACATTAGGCAATCCACATATATATCACAGCAAGAATCAATATCAATACCAACAGAACCAACACCAATCAATCAACTATAATGAGATAAACAACCAACAAGTATATATAATTCAACAATACAATTCAACAATTGTATATACTCAAATCTACAAAATAAGCAGGAATTAACATTAACAAGCTCCAATAACATGAACAAGTTCCAACAAAAATTCACTACAGATTTAAAGCATACAACGAAGTTAATTATCAAAACTGCACATTAAGGAACAAAATTGGGGAAAATCCTTGCTGCCAATCACAAATTATGCCAATAAATCAAATAATTTTTAAAAACTACGTACATACTCAAGCTGCCAGTCAAATTTTTGAAACAAAATTAGGGAAACAAATTAGGGCAACCCAAAATACCAAATTAAGCTGATAACAAAATTTAGTAAACAAATTAACTTATGAAGGCTAACCTTTAAGCTTTAGGAGGCAGGAGGCATGAGGCGGGAGGCGGGAGGCGGGAGGCGGGAGGCGGGAGGCAGGAGGCGGTAAGCGGAAGCAAAAGCGGAGGGCGGAGGTAGAGGCGGAGGCGGAGTAGGCGGAAAGAAGAAGTGAGAAAGAGGGAGGTGCAATCTGTGCAGAGGTGAGAGAGAGAAGAATTGTCAAAGAGAGAAAATGTAGTATGCGCGGGAAGATGGGAGGAACTGATTAGATTTTAATTAAAGTTAGTATTTTCGACGAAATTCCGTCGAGGTTATTAATACATCTGTCAAAATTAGTATTGGCACTGGCGCCAAGTCTGGGCGCCCTTTGATATTCATATTGTCGACGGACTTCCGTCGAGGTTATTAACACATCCGTCGATAATACATTATTGTCGAGGGAATTAGTTTCGTGGGATTATTCCGTCAGACTTTGTATAACCTCGACCGAAATGATTCCGTCGGAATTAATTCCGTCGACTTTAAGTCTATTTCTTGTAGTGAGTAGCCTTAATCAAACCTTATTTCAATCTCGATAAATTTTTTGAACAAAATCTGGACAACTCAATACTCGACTCGACTCGGTTGATTTACGCACCTAGTTATGTGTGTAATTATATGGGATAAAAACAATTTTTTTTGTAAAATTTAAAGGACTAAAGAAAAAATTAAAAGAAATTAATATACAAAAAAAATTAAAATTTATCTTAAATTTGAAAAGCATTTTTGGAAAAGCCAAAAAACTTCACAAAAATTATTTATACCACAGTCGGTCTTCCCTTTTTATATATTAGATGCATGAACTTATCCATATTAGAACATTACTCTCTAAAAAGATGTCCAAAAGTATTGAGTAATTAATTTTGTCTACGAAAATATACTTTGGATTTTCTATAAGTAAATTACATTAATTTAACAACAATAAACGACATACATAATACAGAAAATTTAAAAAACCACAAGATGTTTTAAAATATATGTTGATATTAGATGTGTACGTCAAACCATAGATCAAAGGTGAGCTCTAAGAAACAAAAAAATTCATCGTGTATGTTCGTGGTGAGATCGCCCACCATGTACATACTTCTATCTTATTAAATAGTGTTGGAAAAACTCCTCCAATAATAACTGTCTTTGATAAATTAAATAAATCACGCCAAACAAATTATGCAATTCCACCGAATAAATTATAACCACAGAAAATAATAATACGAAAAATAAACCAACCATAAGACACCAAAATTTACGTGGAAAACTCTCTAAAACTAAAAGGTAAAAACTACAGGCCAAACTCTGAAAAATTTCACTATAATCAACTATGAATACAAAGTCCTTCCAAGTTTTATAACTAAAATCTTGAAATATTAAGAAATTGAGAGAATACAAGAATACCTCAATTTGAGTGAAAACTCAAATTATCTCACCACCCAAAACCTTCGAATTAATTAAAGTCTTTAAGCAATTAATTGATCCGAAAATATGATGACAAATTTGTGAATAAACCTTCACCAAAACCCTCTCAATTTACTGCACTTTTTTTTTCTTTGCACTCACCAATTTTCTCTCTCTATTCCGCGTATACCTCTCAAAACAGAGCACTTCGAATTTCTTGTGTACTTGATATGCCTTCACATGGTCCATATATATATATATATATGATATATTGCCTGATATGCTAAAACCAAATTGGCTTTGGATTTGACACACACCAAATCCTTTTCCATATATGATATATATATTCCCTTAATTAATGCTTCTTACCAAACAATTTACTCCTTGCTGGATTCGACCAAGACTGCTCACGTGTTTGACCAAATTAAAGTACAATTCCAAGTCCAACTTCGTTTAGAGAAAAATAATCAATCCTATTTAAAACACTCCTAATTTAAATAGGATAATCTCATGGGTTTGGACCCCACAAACCCAACAATCTCCCCCTCCAAAACCATGAGAGGGGGCTTCCACCGTGACCCCGTCACTTGGAGTCCATCCCGACCAATTCCTTGCAAAACTCCAGTTTGTTGCGAGTTACAACTTTTGTCAACATGTCTGAGGGGTTCTCGTCGGTATGAACTTTTTTTACTTTCATTAATTCCTTTTCCATCACTTTTCGAAGCCAGTGATAACGAACATCAATGTGCTTGGTACGATTATGATATGTGGCATTCTTGGTTAAGTCAATTGCACTTTGACTATCACAATAAGCCACGTACTCATCATGTGTCAAACCCAACTCTTGAAGAAATCGTTTCAACCATAACATCTCCTTTCCTGCTTCCGTAGCGGCGATGTATTCTGACTCAGTTGTAGACAAAGCAACACACTTCTGCAACTTAGACTGCCATGATACAGCTCCCCCTGCAAAAGTAAATAAATATCCCGAAGTTGACTTCTTCTCTTCAGAACCTGCCATGCCTGCATCTGTAAAACCATCCAAGATTGGACTCGAACCACCAAACCCCAAATACAAATTGGAAGTAGCTTTCAAGTATCTGAGAATCCACTTAACTGCTTCCCAATGTTCTCTTCCAGGATTTGACAAATACCTGCTCACAACGCTAACTACATGAGCAATATTTGGCCGTGTACAAACCATCGCATACATAAGACTCCCTACAGCAGAGGAGTAGGGAACCGCTGCCATATGATCTCTCCCTTCCTTAGTAGAAGGGCACATGCTCTTTGTCAACTTAATATGATTGGCCAGTGGTGTGCTAACTGGCTTAGCATCACCCATGTTGAACCTTGCAAGCACCCGTTCAATATACTTTTCTTGTGACAACCACAACCTTTTAGCTTTCCTGTCACGTACAATCTTCATGCCCAAAATCTGTTTTGTCGGGCCTAAGTCCTTCATATCAAAAGCCTTAAACAACTCTCCCTTGAGCATGTGAATCATGTTAACATCTTGCCCAACTATCAACATATCATCTACATATAGCAATAAGATAACGAAGTTACCATCCGGGAACTTTTTGACATACACACAATGATCTGCAACTGTTCTATTGTATCCTTGATCCATCATGAATGAATCAAATTTCATGTACCACTGCCTTGGAGCTTGTTTTAGGCCGTACAAACTTTTCTTCAACCTGCAAACCAAGTGATCTCTCCCTTTAACTTCAAATTCCTCTGGTTGCTCCATGTAGATTTCCTCCTTCAAATCACCATGAAAGAATGCAGTTTTCACATCTAGTTGCTCAAGCTCAAGATCCATACTAGCTACTAATCCCAACACTGCTCGAATAGAAGTCATCTTCACAACCGGAGAAAAAATCTCATCGAAGTCAATACCTTGTTTTTGAGCAAAACCCTTGACGACCAACCGAGCCTTGTACTTCGCTAGTTTTTCACCATCCTTTTTCAGCTTGAACACCCATTTATTCTTCAATGCTTTCCTGCCCTTTGGAAGTCTAGTAAGCTCATAAGTGTGATTCTTGTGTAACGAATCCATCTGATCCTGCATAGCTCTCAACCAATTGCTCTTCTCCTTATGAGTCTTAACTTCTTGAAAATTTTTTGGCTCCCCCTCCTCAGCAACTAAAAGATATTCGGATGAAGGATACCTGACTGATGGTACACGTTCTCTCGTGGATCTTCTTAGCTGAGGTTCTTCAATATCAAGATGAGGGGGTTGCTCCCCCTGCTCAACACCCTTTGCATCTGACCCATCACCATCGTGCAAATCTGTATTAGTCACATCTTCATTCTGACCTCCTTCTCCAACTGTGGCATTCTGTAATGGGGAAGGAACTCCGCTGAGGTCTGGAACATTATTATCTTTGGGTTGTGTAACGTTATCAAAATCCTTATAATTTTGGTGTTCATGAAATACCACATCTCTGCTTCTGAATAATTTTCTCTGAATTGGATCCCATAACCTGTACCCAAACTCTGCATCTCCATAGCCAACAAACACACATGGAGTAGATTTGTCATCAAGCTTCAATCTTTGTTCCTTGGGGATATGTGCAAAAGCCTTGCACCCAAATACCCTCAAATAAGAATATGACACATCATTACCACTCCAAATCTTCTCTAGAATCTGAAAATCCAACGGTGCTGATGGAGATCTGTTAATCAGCTAACAAGTAGTACGAACAGCTTCACTCCAGAATGACTTAGGCAGCTTAGCCATTCTTAACAAGCATCGGACTAGCTCAATAATAGTGCGGTTCATTCTCTCAGCCACACCATTATGTTGTGGGGTACCAGAAACTGTCTGCTCATGACGAATACCGTGTTTAGCACAATATGCTGCAAACTCCTTTGAAATGTATTCCCCTCCGTTGTCACTGCGAAGACACTTCAATAATTTTCCAGTCTCTCGTTCAACCATAGCATGGAAACTCTGAAAATGCTGGAATACCTGGTCTTTTATTTTCAACAAAAACACCCACACCTTACACGAAGCATCATCAATAAAAGTAACAAAATATCTATTGCCACCTAATGACTCAACCTCAATGGGACCACATACATCAGAATATACTCTTTCAAGTAACTTAGATTTCCTTTTAGAGGAGCTACTAAAAGAAACTCTATTATGCTTACCAAACAAACAATAATCACACAGTACCTTTAGCAAAAGGAATGAGGGACCTCTTTGCTAACATCTGCAACCTTTTTTCACTCATGTGCCCAAGTCTTTTATGCCACAGATTCGGTGAAGTTTCATCTTCATATGCATTCAACTCACTAGAACATACCTTCACATGAGTTTTATATAACGAGCAACAAACAATACCTCTAGCGACTATCATCGAACCCTTGGTAAGCTTCCACTTTCCGCTACCGAAGTGATTCTCATAGCCTTCCCTGTCCAAGGCCATACCAGAAATCAAGTTGAGGCGTAAATCTGGGACATGTCTAACATCCCTCAAAGTAATAGTACAGCCTGCATCTGTCTGTATGCAAACATCACCGATTCCAACAATCTTGGACTGATCAGTGTTACCCATTCTCACAAACCCAAAGTCTCCAGCTTTGTACGTAGTATATGTGACACCCCCAAATCCGGGTTACCTGACCCCCGAGTTTGGTGTTCACGATCCATAATATAATACCAATTAACTACCCATTCATATATAAATAGGATTACATAAGTCATTAACATATATTGTTAATACATAAGTCCTAGGTCCACTAACCTTAACATTACAGAAATACCCCTTTAGATATACAAAAAGGGTTTACAATACAATATAACATAATAATATTGTTCATTATAACTACTCCAACATCTTGCCTTTGCCTTTGATCTTCTTTGACCCGCTGGCCTCTTCGTTCCTAGCTGAAATATTTTATTTATAGCAAGGGTGAGCAACAAGTTTGCCCCGCAAGTTAAGACATACAATAAAGGTATATGAATTAACAAAAATAGACTATCTATTTTGATAGAATGAAACTAAAGTTCGGGGAACTTTGAAATAGCTGAACAAATCGTTAATCAATAACAATTCTTCTCGTATTCTAGGCAACGCAATAATTTGATAATGAAAGAGTACAACGCTTTCAAAGTTTCTACGATATTCTATTGAATAATCAAGAATTAATTCTAAGCAATAACAAAGTGGAATAATTTCCAGATTTATGCTGAGTGATCCCACCAGATCTTAGAACTTATTTTCTCGGGTATCTATCAAAGATTTACTTTGATACATACGCAGGCGTATCAGATAACCATAAAGATTAAATCATACCCCTCTGCAAGTACTTAGAGCCGGCCAACTCCTTGTACCCTATATTATGCATAATACTTAACAGCGCGCAATGGTCGAATATACGACCTAAAATGTTCCCTTCATATAAAAGGTTGTTCTTCTCAGTTTCAGAATCAAGATTTTGATTTAACAACGAAATACTGTGATTTCAAATTCTATCTACTTATCGATCTAGCCGAAATAACCGGCATCGATTTATCAATAACAATTGATTTCTCTTCTCGTATTTATCAAGTTCTAACAAATGTTCGTCTAGCCATAATAATTAGCTAAGACATTTCTCAATATAATTTGACAATAAACAGGAATTATCTGTACTGTCAATATTAGTTTCTACAGATATAAATATCCAACAACAGTAATTCTACGAATATATATATATATATATATATATATATATATATATATATATATATATATATATATATTCCGAATCAGTAATTCAATTTAAATTTTAATCATGCACTAACTGCGAATAATCAACAATAAATTCCCTGGACATGGTATAATTATCAATAATTAACCATTAAAATATTTGAATGAATATAACTCAAGGTTGAGTTAGGAAACTTGCCTTTCGCGTTGATTACAGCTACACAATATAATTAACTGCGTTCGTAAGACCTATAATCAACAATGTCGGTCTCACAATTAGCACAATCATTTATAACACGTAACACTGTATTCTACAGTCAAACTTCTCCTAGGCATATTACCACATAACCACATCAGTGTTTATAACCTATATAAACACTTATCCAGTCTAACTATTTCGGTCTGGTTAGATTTCGTTCCATTCTCGGTGTTCTGGTCACCCTATCCGACAATTAACACATTGATTGTCAATTAAACTTGGTCTCTAAGCTTCAATATTATTTTAGATAAGTCAAATATCGTTTATAATATTTTCCGGAAGCTTTTAATAATTTATAAACAATTATTATAATTTATAATAAATTTTCAAACACTTAAATCATTTTTTAAATGATTTAATTATCAAATAATCTTATCATTATTAATATTTAATAATATAAAAATATTAATAACATACTTGTCAAAATATTAAAGTTATTATTAATAACTTAAAATATTTTTAAATCATCAATATTCTACTTAAATAATTTTTAAAATCATTTTTAAATCATCATCATTAATATTTAAATACTAATGTAATTATTAAAAGTCATTAATTATAACTTAAAATATTTTTCTCATTTTTAAATGATTTTTAAATCAATAAAATCATTTTTAATTCATTTATTTAATACTATAATTAAATAAATCTAATATCATTAATATTAATTTATTAATGAGAATTCTCCAAAAATATTGAAAATTATATTTTATAATTTAAAATATTTTTTAACACTTTATTCTTATTTAAAATAATTTTTAAATCATTAAAATCATTTTTAACTTATTTATTTAATTTAGTAATTAAATAAATTTAATATCATTAATATTAAATTATTAATAAAAATTCTCTAAAAATATTAAAAGTCACATTTTATAACTCAAAATATTTTTAAATACATTATTCTTATTTAAAATAATTTTTCATAATATTAAATCATTTTTCTCTAATTTATTTAATACACTAATTAAATAAATTAAATACTTTTAATATTTAAATAATTATAAATATTAAAGAAAAATATTCCAATTGGTCAGAAATTATTTTTCATAATTTAAAATTATTTTTAAAATTATTTTTGGTAATTTTTAGAATTTATTTCTAATTTTTAATTATTTTTCGAAAATTCAGAAAATAAATAAATAGGAACCGTCGCTAAAGCCTTTAGCGACAGTTGTCTGTAGCCTTAGGTGTTCTTGGCTCAAGAACACTGACAAAGTCAGTGTTCAAGGTGTCACGTTTGACTGCCTGTAATTCTCAGTATAATCATGTTCGATGCTAACTAAGGCTTCAATCGTGTAGTACTCATGCAGTACTACCATTAACAGCCATCATCTTGCTCAAAACAACTCATAACCGAGAAATCTAGCCTCTTAATCATGCTGTCAGACAGCTCCTAGGCTTTCTAGGTAATCCCAGAAACCCAGGCAGCCACAAGTACTACTTTGGGGCTTGATTATCTTCATGATCTGGCCATAACATTGATGTTTTTAAGGTCTATACCTCTAGTTCACATGACAAGGAACAAGTATATAATATAATCTTAGTCCAAACATAACAGAATCATAATTTATGGTTCGGTCAATCTCTGACAAAAACTTAGTTCATACGTTTTCTGAAAATTCCAGAAAACAGACATTCATGTCGAGTAGGCTAGTTTGACTAGCCACTCTAATCGCTACGATGATGGTTTGAAAGATGTAAGGACATATTATTATAGTAGATCTAGCAGGTTATAACTTGGTCACAAACACAACATCAAACAACACAACACCTGCCAGATCCGGACCTTGAAAAAACGTTGTCAGACTCTAGAAACTGCATTCTGGGTTGCCCAGAATGTACTCGGTCATGGTCGGTCAACCGACTTTGACCGAGTATAACTTGAAATCTAAGAATTTAACAAACCTGATTTCACTTTCCAAATAAATAGCACCTATCAGGCTATAGATTAAACACATAAAACATAACAAAACATTAACAGACAGAGATCTGAGTTGTCTGACATTTGCTCGTCAGAGCACAAAATCTTTTCTTGGACAGTTTTGGAAAAACACTCTTTTAATCACTTAGATGTTATGGATCCATCATGGATCATCATAGATCAACTACAAACACCTTTTAACACAAATATAAACATTTAAACACGGATTTTAACAAAGCATACAAGATCAAATGCTAGCTAGGGTTTATACCTCTCTTATTCCAATCTTGATCTTGATCTTCCTAAATGATATTGGGTGATCTAAGGACTGAATTTGGGACTGATATGCTAGCCAATTTCGGAGGTTGAGAGAGAAGTGAGAGTTGGTGAGAGCTTGTGTACAATATAAACCAAATACTAGACTTTTTCTCTCTAATTCTCTTATATAGCCTCAAGATGCAATGAATGATATGTTGTAGCTGTCAATTGAAGATTAAATGGCTGAGATATCAGTCATGCAAGTCAAAATAGTTGGTAAACAACTAAAGTTTTTGCCAATTTTGCAAGTTAACTTACTAAAATAAACAAAAGGGCATTTTGGTCTTTCTCTAAATATTTTTAATGGCAAATTAGACAACAACCAAACCCTTAGGGTTTAGGATTAGGGTTAGGGTTTAGGGTTTAAACCCTTTAGGTTTGCAATCTAATTTTCAATATTTTCAAATTTCGATTTTCAAAATAGAAAATTAATTTTTCAAAATTATAATTAGGATTCAATAAATATATTAATATTTCCTAATCAAAAAATTCAATCTTGCTAATTAGGATTAATATCCCTAATTAAAATTGCTTAATTTAGCAATTAGGGTCAAAATGGTCATTAGGGTTTATAACCCACGAATTAGGGTTTTAATAAGAAAAATAAATTTTTTAAATTACAATTAAGGTTTATAAAATAGAAATTAAAATAACTAAAATATAATTAGGGTTTTCTAATCATATTTAAGTTTAATACACACAATAGGCTTGCCAATTAGGATTAGGGTTTCCTAATTTAGGGTTTGGGATTCCCGAATATGAAATTAGGGTTTCCCGGCGTACAATTAGGATTTCCAACGGTACGCTAGGGTTTCTAATCCTGAGATTAGGGTTTCTAATCTCTTATTAGATTTTATTAATTTCAAACCTTATCCGATCAATCATTGATCAAAAAATTTATACATTACAAACACGAACTCAATAAAATAATTATTTTAATTATATTTTCTATCGAATCCCTATCCAAAAACTAGGGTTAGGGTTTCTAAAGCTGTTAAGCACAACTCTACTCTAATTTTATTAGTCAATACATAAATTGACTTTCTCGATACACGTATCACCGATACTTGTCACAAAATTGATATTTAATATTAATATTAAAAAAAAAAATTTTATTCGCAAATTTTTGATTATTCTTAATCTCGGGTTATCATAGTGTAGAATTCTCTCTTGGGAGTAGCGTGATACGAAGCACCTGTATCAATAACCCAATCAATCTTCTGATCAACAACATGTAAGAATTCTTCTTCCTCGAATGAAAGAAGCACAACATCCTCAGTAACTGTAGCTGTAGTATTCTTCTCCTCAACCCTCCCTTGCTCACCAGTTTTCTGCTTGTCTAACCAGATCTTGCAATTTCTTTTGAAGTGACCCTCCTTGTTGCAATGAAAACACCTGTATGTGACACCTTCTTTGGTCTTTGATTTGCTCCTATGATTTTTAGAATTTTTACTTTTACTGCGATTCATGTTTCCCTTGTGAGATCCTCTGAAGTTATTTCTACCCCTGTTCTCTGTCACAAGTGCTTGTGTCTCAAAATTCAAACCCTGCTCCTTTTGCCTTGTTTCCTCGTTGTGTATGTTGTCCTTGACCATCTGCATGGTTATCTTTCCTTCCGGAGCTGAATTGCTTAGTGACACAACCAAAGTTTCCCAACTGTTAGGCAACGAACTGAGAAGCAACAATGCATGAATCTCGTCCTCAAGATTTAATTTCATGGTAGACAATTGGTTCACCAGTCCCTGGAACTCGCTCATATGCTCGGATACACTGCTACCATCTTTATACTTCAGGTTCACGATCTTTCGAATCACAAATGTCTTATTCTGAGCATTATTCTTCTTGTACATGGACTCTAATGTAGTCCAAAGTGTATAAGCATCCGTTTCCTGCGAAACATGGTGGAACACACTCTGATCGATCCACTGTCGGATATGACTAATCATCTTCCTGTTCATCTTTTTCCAATCAGCCTCAGTCTTGTCCGCTGGCTTTTTCCCCTTAAGCTCCAATGGATCATACAAATCCTTGCAGTAAAGGATATCTTCCATTCTAGGCTTCCAGATCGAAAAATTAGATGAGGTCAATTTAATCATGGCGCCACTTGATTCCTCCATTTAATTTATCAAAAAAAACTGCGCAAAGAACCTTGATCTTGATACCAATTTGTTGGAAAAACTCCTCCAATAATAACTATCTTTAATAAATTAAATAAATCACGCCAAACAAATTATGCAATTCCACCGAATAAATTATAACCACAGAAAATAATAATACGAAAAATAAACCAACCATAAGACACCAAAATTTACGTGGAAAATCCTCTAAAACTAATAGGTAAAAATCACGGGCCAAACTCCGAAAAATTCCACTATAATCAACTGTGAATACAAAGTCCTTCCAAGTTTTATAACTAAAAACTTGAAATATTAAGAAATTGAGAGAATACAAAAATACCTCAATTTGAGTGAAAAACTCAAATTATCTCACCACCCAAAACCTTCGAATTAATTAAAGTCTTCAAGTAATTAATTGATCCGAAAAGATGATGACAAATCTGTGAATAAACCTTCACCAAAACCCTCTCAATTTACTGTACTTTTTTTTCCTTTGCACTCACCAATTTTCTCTCTCTATTCCGCATATACCTCTCAAAACAGAGCACTTCGAATTTCTTGTGTACTTGATATGCCTTCACATGGTCCATATATATATATATATATATATATATATATATATATATATATATTGCCTGATATGCTAAAACCAAATTGACTTTGGATTTGATGCACACCAAATCCTTTTCCATATATGATATATATATTCTCTTAATTAATGCTTCTTACCAAACAATTTACTCCTTGCTTGATTCGACCAAGACTGCTCACGTGTTTGACCAAATCAAAGTACAATTCCAAGTCCAACTTGATTTAGAGAAAAATAATCAATCCTATTTAAAACACTCATAATTTAAATATGATAATCTCATGAGTTTGGACCCCACAAACCCAACAAATAGAGAATTGATATTGAGCATCTCCTTTGTGAATTTAAGTCTTATTTACATAGTAATTACGTTTGGGTGAGATAATTTATTTTTAAAAAAAATATCATATTTTTATGTAAAAAAATATGATCAGCTTTCTCTCTATAATTTCTTACATTTAATTACTGTGAAATGTACTTTCATTATATATATATATATATATATATATATATATATAGAGAGAGAGAGAGAGAGAGAGGATTAATTAGTGACCTAATGGAGTGAAATATACGTGAGTGGTTAGCATAAAATTAATTTTGGTCAATTAAATAATATAGTATCAACACGCAGGTCAGGAGGTGATATATTTATCTGCGTGTCAGTACTGTATTAATCAATTGATAAATTTATCATGAACTTATCATGTATTAATCAATTGATAAATTTATCATGAAATTAACTTTATGGTAACATGATAATTAAAAATGAACATAGAGAGAGAGAGAGAGGGAATTTAGTGACCTAATAGAGTATATATAAAGCAATATATTATGGGAACTTTGTTAATCCACAATAACAAATATTATTTTCACAATAAAAGTGTCGTTATAGAACCTATAATAACAATTTTTACTGTCGTTATACATCTACAACGACATTTTTATTGTGAAAATAATAAAAAATATTGTAAATTTAACAATATATTATACTAATTGGAAAGGGGTCGAGGGGGGTCCGGTACAAAATGTACCGACTATTAATGCTCTATTATTTTTTATTTTTTATTTTTTATTTTAATAATTATGATTAAAAAAATTGAAAAAAAATATATACCGCATTGACGTACGTTACAACACCTCCCCCAATTAATCGGAAAGGAGCCTTAAGTAAGTAAATTAGAAGAAGTCTCTCTCTGGGGTTAATTTACTGAAATGTCACAATCTAAAGCTAAGGCTAATGGTCTGTCGGGTCACAATATCTGTACGAATCTACCATACATATATGGCCATTGGCCAGTAGCAGTATATGCAACAACCTCATCTTATCTTTTATCACAGATTGAGTAAGAACCTATGAAACATAAATAAATTAACAGCTAGAGAATGCTTGCTTAGCCTGTTACCCTCAAACCCTAAGAAAATGAGTAATCAACAAAAATAATTGATAATAGATTTCCTACTACATTAATTATTCACTGAAAATATTTACTCTTTTAGCTCCTGCTTCACGTGTGGCCAGTACTGTACACGGAAGAGAGAAATATTTAATCATCATGCATATATTTTTATATTCCATGCATGCCCTCTCTTTTAACATAAGATATCCATGCTCCACAACCTTTTCTTTATTATTCTATACAAGGACAATACAGTCTTTAAATTTTCCAATTAAAAGTTTATTTAGTCAAAAAGAATTCAAAGAATTGCAAGGCATTCACTCGAAAAATTCAAAATTCCCCAACTAGAAAAAGCATGGGTATTTTTGAAGATGTTGCAGGAGAATTAAATTGCATTACTATAAATAGATAAATGACCATGATCAGTGGTTCTTTCTACAGTAGGAAAATGGGGTTATAAGACCAAACACACGTCGAGTTGTAGTTGGGACTTTCGCAGGCAACAGTTTGTTCAATGGATGACAGATTTAGACTTCAATTTGATTAAAATACATGAATTTATCCTTAATATGAATAATTAGTATATATAACAGTTCTTTGTGGTACTTTTGGTAGTGCACAAGTACTGTCCTAAGGGACAACTTTACTCTACCAAATGAGACAATTTTGTACCATTAATATTGATTTGTTTAAAAGGTGGACAAAAAATTCCTTATAATTATATGGATCACGGATCCCGCTATTATAAAGTTAATTTCTTGATAAGTTAATTAATTAATTAATATAATATTAATAAATAAAGAAAGATCATCTTTCAATTTATATATTAATATTATATTAATCAATTGATCAAAAACTAATTTTATGCTAACAACTTCCATAAATGGCTGGAGACCAAGTAAATTGTCATAAGACTCATATTTAATTGATGACGAGTGAATAGACAGGAGTAGAAATTGATGGGCAATCAAGGTTTTAAAAAAATGAGTTAAATTAATTTGACCTAAGGCTAAGGCTAAGGCTAGTAATAATACATAAGGATATCCAATCAGAAAATTATGATTTTGTATAAGTGCATCAATCAATCTTGGGTGACAAGATATAAGTAAAAATCGCCGACCTAACTAGCTATTTATTTAGACTTCTTTTCATTTCATTTCATTTTATTTCAAATCATATATAATTTAGGCGGCTTCTGAAGAAACTCAGAAATCAAATGGAGTTTTCTTCAAAGTCAAAACTTGGTGAATACTCTCCGGCTCTAATCTCCTTAATAGTTACAGAGTGAGAAAAAGCACTATTTCTGCGCCGTTAAAAACTATTACTCCTACTGTTTTACATTACAATACGTGATATTCATGTGATGATTTTGAAAGAGTAAAAAACTGAATGAGGACATTAAATTAAAGAAAGTGAATTACTATTTTCGCATAATTTTTTTTATATAAAAATAGGATTCACTATATGTTCACGTGAAAATAAAACATATAAAAATATTAATTTTTTAAGATAAATTGTACTTTAAATACGGTCGTCACAATAAATATACCCAGTTAATATAAAGATGTCAGATCATTTTAAATAAAATAAAATTTGAGTCTCATAACATTATCTAAAAAGAATAGTGTTATGATATACAAATGAGTTGGGAGTCTTCACATCAAAAAAAATAATGAAAGAGTGAATGACTAATATATATGAAAAGGTCTAAGACCTAATAACTAAAATTTTAGGTCAAGTTGAATTCTAAACATGCATATTAGTATCTTGTGTATGTGCACACAACAACAACTGGTAACAGAGTTATAGAAGATCGATCCCGGGGTGGTGAGCCTATTCAAAAAGATGCAATGGTGGTTCAAAAATTAATCCCGGACAGTCTCTCTAACAAGTAAATCATTTTTCAAATGCAAGTTGTTTGGGAAGAACTGTGAATGAAGCCAATTTGTACACAAGACATTATCATACATATTTGGAATCCAACTTGATCCAAAAGTTTAACCCATGTCTTTGACCTTTTCATGTATATTAGTCATTCACACTTTTATTATTTCTTCGATGTGGGATTCCAATTCACTTGTAATTTTCTAACAATTTCCCTATCAAAAGTGACTTTATTACATTAAGAGCTCTCACTCAGTTGAACACCTCTTTCTTCAATCATTGAACACCAATTATTAGCTGACTATTATGGGTCCTTTTCTCCATCAAGAATTGAACATTTTTCTCTTCAATCATCATGGATCACAAATTCTCAAATAACCACTCTCATAATCGATTCTCGGCTAAGCCTACAGAAAATTCAACATTGAGAGCCTTTGGGGAAGTGTCGACAACCTTTCATCTATAATTCACCACCATCACGTGTTTATAAAAATGGATTAGGAATGAAACAACTAGGGTCAAATCCCGAGTCCGGAACAAATCTCGGGTCAAAATTTGAAGTCCGAATTGAATCAAATACATTCAAATAAAGACTTAAATCATTAGCCCAACGTCCCAGTCAGAACTGATAACTTAATCGGATGACCCGACCCGAGCTTTCAAAAATCTGACTCTGATACAATATGAAACAACCCGTGTCAAATCCCGAGTTTGGAACAAATCTCAGGTCAAATCCCAAGTCTGAATCGAATCAAATTCATTTAAATAGGGCTTAACAACCACTGGCCCAATAGTATCTTCTTAGGTCATCTTAAAATTATCTTAACCCACCACATACTCATCCAAAAGGTCATGACTGAAAGTATTATTGTTAGTAGGACTGAGCAAAAAACGGATAAAACCGAATAACCGAACATAAGCGAAAAATTTTAACTGAATTATTTTGGTTATTCGATTATTTTCTGCAATTCGATTGTAACCGTTTTATTATCCGATTTTCGAGTTTGGATACGGTTACTAAAATTTTGATATTCGATTACCTAAATAACCGAATAGACATTTAAAAAAAATAATTAAAGACTCAACTCTTAAGCACTACCGATTACCACTCTACTTTAGCCTTTCTCACTCTCACTCTCTAGCCTCTGCCAACTGCCCAGCTATAACCTAAATCCCAAATTCCCAAATCGAAGTGGTGAAGTTTTTGGAACGATTGTGATTTAGTTGGTTTGGATCTGGTTTGGTGCTATTCCAGTTTGTGCTCGTGTCGATCTGTGGTGTGATTTTGTAGAGCTGGGGTTTCAAATTGATTTTTAATCGAAGTTCTATTTCGATGGGTCTAATTTTTTTGTTATCTTCCTCCATCTTTCATCTCCGGCTTTGTGACGCCCCCAAAATAGGTATACACAACCCATTCTGAGTCGCCAAATACATGGTACAGAATTCAAATACAACTTAATTATACAACTGTCATGTAAAATACGAAAAAACATAAGTTGAGAGTTTTAACACGAATATTGTCTCGTAGACAATATCCAAACTCAAATAGAGTCCTCATTACAATTATTATCACACTATTTTATAAAATAGTGATGACTACTTCAGCCACCATCTCGGACCGTCACTCCATTCCTCGACTAGTTTCGGCTATAATCTCATTTCTTGAAGAGAATAATGAAAGCAAAGGGTGAGCTCAATTAGCCCAGTAAAGAATATTATGACTAAGATAATCCAGAATAAATTATCGTTAGCCTTCAACAGTGTAAAACTGATAGAATATAATAGACAACAAGTCTAACTGCAGTGAAACAAGTAATCTATTAGAAGAGTCAAGTAGAGCATAATAACTTCTATCTTCTATGATTTAAAAGTTCATCATCAATATTTTATCGATGTAACACAGCTCAATAAATAATTCACATCATCTAATTATCCATACACTACGGGCCAAGGATATTCGTTAGTATCACATTCATGAATTATCCATGCACTACGGGCCAAAGATATTCATTATTATCACATCCACGAATTATCCATGCACTACGGGCCAAGGATATTCATTATTATCACCAGTGGTCATGATCATGCCAACAACTGTCCATCAATGCACTACGGACCAATGAGAATAATGACAATGATATAAGAATTCAATTAAATGAGAGCAAGGATAAATTTTAAAGATTTATAATTCAATTTATCCAGAATTCAATAATATCCAAATTGTGAACATGATACTGTTTCGTGGAGTAAAATTCAAGAATAATATTCATGTATCAAAAATAATTTGGACAGAAATAAAATCAATTTTTATCGTGAATAGTACCCCGGGTGAATAGAACATGAGTGAATAGTATCCCGTGAATAGTACTTCGTGAATAGTACCTCGTGAATAGTATACTCCGACATGAAAATATTAAAATTTAACAAGAATGTTCAGAAAAATATCCTTGTGAAACGATACTAGATGAAGCGCAAATTTCAATGATATTCTACTATTTTCAAAGAGTATATAAACAATACTTAACAAAATAAGTGTAGAATTAGGAATATGAAACGAAATAATATTACTTACATGCTACAGAGTATGGAAGAAAATATTATTTCATACAAATATTGAACAAAAATAATATCCCTTACCTTAAAAGAAGAGTACTTCTGACTGATATAGCGGGGATATTCTTGAAGAAAACTTGTACTATTTTCTACACTCAAAGCTTCCTTAACTCAAAAGAAATACGCTCAATATTATAGAAGAAGAATTCTCTGATTCTGGTGTGATTTTTATTTCTAAACTAAGCATTTTATTTATAGGAGAATGGTATGATACTATTTGGACGCACAGTAAGAAAAAATTCACGGGCGACGTTCGACCGAATTTTCTAAAAAAATTTAATTTTACTATGCTACACTATGCAATAAAATATTCTAATAAAACGAAAACTATATATATATATATATATATATATATATATATATATATATATATATATATACGGTCCAGATCTTAAGCTCACCCCTTATCTAGCTCACCTTGCTCACTCCCCTTTAGCGACGGATCGGGAGACGATTCAGTCTGTCGCTATATATAGAATCGTTGTCTTAACTTTTAGTGACGGACAACATATAGCGACGGACCGAATCGTCGCCCGGTCCGTCGCTAAAAGGGGTGAGCAAGGTGAGCTAGATAAATGGTGAGCTTAAGATCCGGACTGTATATATATATGTCCACCATCAAACACACCATAACACACACGACAAACACACATACATATACATATATATATATATATATATATAACTTTCTACCGACGATTTTGAAAAATGAGTAAGTGGGGGTCCATGTAATAAGCAAAATTTACAATAAATACTTCATAAAAACCCCCTCTATTTATCTCAATTCACTTGGCTTCACTAAACACATTTTTAATAATATCTTTTTCATCATTAATATTATAACTCACAATATTAACAACCAAATCATTCCTAGGAAAGATGGGATTTTTCGATAAGGACTTCTCCTTATTGACGCACAATTAGGTGACCAAACCCCTTTTCTCGACATAACTTTCTAAAAATTGTCAATAATGCAAATAATAATATGAATAACTTTGTCGTCTCAATTATTGATTTAATAATATAGAATATTGTGCAGATGATACTATGACAATAATTGAATCAATAATATGAGATACTATGCATCAACTACTGTTGTAATAATTGAATAAAACTGAGTGACTTCTCACGTAAGCATCAATAATCAAAGATACTGTACAATAACGTGTGCTACTATGCAACCACGCGTATTACTGTACTTCTATCACCGGGTATTTCAATAGTTAACGGTAAAACTTTTGTCGTTATTTTTATAAAAAGTTATTTCTGTCGTTTTCTAAATTTGACAGTTATTCTATTGTGGGGTCTACCAATGATTGTGTCATCGTACGGATATTCCCTGATAAAACAAATATTTTCCGACCAATCGAATATTTTATGACAACTTGCTTACTTTGCAAAATTTATAAATATTACCCACAACTATAACATTATATTAAATCCACACCTTATTATTCAAAATGATATTTAGATAAAATAAATTTTTATTCATAAAAATTGGGGTCTTACAACCTCCCCTTCTTATAAAATTTTATCCTCGAAATTTGTGTATGTATCTAGTATGTCGAAGAGGTAAGGATACCTTGTTTTTATTTCAGATTCTAACTCCCAGGTCATTTCGTCAATATCGTGGTTTCTCCACAAAACTTTGACTTGAGGTATAACCTTTGAGCGTAGAATATGTTCCTTCTTATCCAAGATTTTAACAGGCACCTCTTCATACGTTAAAATCTTCAGTTATCTCGTCTGGTTCTAATTCAATAATGTGGTTCAGGTCTTCCACATATTTACGTAACATAGATATGTAAAAAACGTTATGAACACGAGATATACTTGGCGGTAAGGCGAGTCTATAGGTCATAGTTCCTACTCGATCGAAGATTTCAAATGGGCCAATGAATCGAGGATTGAGCTTTCCTCTCTTTCCAAATCTCGTAACTCTTTTTCATGGAGAAACACGTAATAACACATAATCTCCAACATTGAATTCTATGTCCCTTCGATGAAGATCAGCATAACTCTTTTGTCGATCTTGTGAGTTTTTTATACGTTGCCGGATCATTTAAATCTTTTTCGTTGTCATGCGTACCAATTCCAGTCCCAACAACGTTGCTTCACCTACCTCATCCCAGCATACTGGAGAACGACACTTGCGTCCATACAATGCCTCGAATGGAGCCATGCCTTTGAGCGTAGAATATGTTCCTTCTTATCTAAGATTTTAACAGGTACCTCTTTATACGTTAAATCTTCCGTTATCTCGTCTGGTTCTAATTCAATAATGTGGTTCGGGTCTTCCACATATTTACGTAACATAGATATGTGAAAAACGTTATGAACACGAGATATACTTGGCGGTAAGGCGAGTCTATAGGCCATAGTTCCTACTCGATCGAGGATTTCAAATGGGCCAATGAATCGAGGATTGAGTTTTCCTCTCTTTCTAAATCTCGTAACTCTTTTCCATGAAGAAACACGTAATAACACATGATCTCCAACATTGAATTCTATGTCCCTTCGATGAAGATCAGCATAACTCTTTTATCGATCTTGTACGTTGTCGGATCATTTAAATCTTTTTCGTTGTCATGCGTACCAATTCCGGTCCCAACAACGTTGCTTCACCTACCTCATCCCAGCATACTGGAGAACGACACTTGCGTCCGTACAATGCCTCGAATGGAGCCATGCCTATGCTTTCTTGATAACTGTTGTTGTAGGAGAATTTCACTAATGGCAAGAACTTTTCCCAACTTCCTTTGAAGTCTAGGGCACAGAGTCTTAATAGATCTTCAAGAGTTTGAATAGTCCTTTCCGACTGGCCGTCCGTCTGAGGATGATATGTCGAACTGAATCGTAAATCCGTGCCTATAGCTTTTTGCAAACTAACTCAAAATCGTGAAGTGAATCTTGGATCTCGATCAGAAACATGGATACTGGCATACCATGCAGTCTTACAATATCATTTATGTATATACGAGCAAGACGTTCAAGTGAATAAGTTTCTCGTGTAGGTAAGAAATGAGCAGACTTGGTTAATCTATCAACAATGACTCAAATTGCATTTATGCCTTGAGAAACCTTGGGAAGACATGTAACGAAATCCATGGTAATGTGTGCTTCCACTTCCATTCTGTAATTTTAAGTGGTTGCAATGGAATTTTTGGCACTTGATGCTCCACCTTGACTCGTTGACAAGTTAAACACCTTGAGATAAACTCCGCGATCTCTCTCTTCATATTGATCCACCAAATTGTTTGTCAAAAATCACGATACATTTTGGTACTTTCAGGATGGATTACAAACGGTGTGTTGTGCACCTCTATCATGATTTTATACTTCAAATCAGAGTCGTTAGGAACACCAAGTCTGGAGTTGAGTCGAAGTATTCCTTCTTTATTAATTCTTGCTTCTGAAATAACACCTTCTTGCACTTTTTTCTTTATACGCATCAGCTCTAGGTCCGTAGCTTGAGCAGCTTTCACTTTATCGATTAAAGTCAGTTCTACTCGTATATTTGACATCATCACGTCCGTCCATAGAGTCTTTAACTCTATCTTCATCCTTTGTAAGTCATACCAAATAGGCCTTTGCGTTTACAATATCGCACTCGTACCCGCATATAATCTTCTACTCAACGCGTTAACTACCACGTTCATTTTTCCAATATGGTATTGAATGGTATGATCGTAATTAGACCTGACAAAATTGGCCCGGGCACGCGGGCCGGGTTGGCCCGTAAAAATTGGGCTTTGGGCTTAACTTTTTTAACCTATGAAAACTTGGGCCATTTCATGCTAAGATGAAGGAAGACCCACCAATTTAATGCTTTTATATTTATATATATATATATATATATATATATATATATATATATATGTGTGTGTGTGTGTGTGTGTGTATGTGTGTGTGTGTGTGTGTGTGTGTGTGTGTGTAATTATGTATAAATTATAGTGGAGTATATATGTATATGTATGTTATATATTTAACATGCATCAATTTTTTATTATTAATGATTATTAGATCATTTATACTCTTTAGTCCATCCCATGTCGCCAAAAAATGAGATGATCAGTTAAGTTTATTTACAATTTATTTTTCATCTTAAATTATTATTATTTTTGGGTGATATTTGCATTTTTCAGTCGAAAAACAAGGCTTATTTTAAAACAAAAAGTATTAAAAATAGATGTAGTAAGGTTAGACCTGGCAATATAGTTGGTTAACTGTCGGGTCAACCCATATTAACTGGAACCAAATGGGTTGATTAACTATATTTATTTATTTGGATTGGTTAAAGTTTGGAACCATATTTTTCAAATGAAATATAGTTCCAACCCGGTTAACCATTTTTCGACTCATATTTTATTCCAAATCCAAATCAAAAGTTCTTTCCACTCATATTTACTTATTGAAGAAGCTCAACCACCCACCCCTACCCTCACTCACACCCACACCCTACCCCTACGCCACCCCTACCCACCCACGTCCCTACCCCCCACCACCCACACCCACCCCTACCCCACCTACCCCTACCCCACCCACCCTATCCCACCCTACCCACCCCGACCCCCTACCCCACCCACCCTCTACCCACACTCTACCTCTACCCCACCCACCCTCCACCCTACCAAAAAATTATATTATGTGATTATGTATACACCCCTTACCCCCACCCCCCACCCCCACCCCACCCCACCCTCACCCACCCCACCCCCACCTCCACCCACCCCACCCCCACCAAAAAAAAATATTATGTGATTATGTATACACCCCTTACCCCTACCCCACCGCACCCCACCCACCCACCCACCCCCACTCACCCCACTCCCACTCACCCACCCACCCCACCCCACCCCACCCCACCCCCACCTCCACCTCTAGAAAAAAAATAATATTGTGTGATTATGTATACACCCACCCCCACCACCCCCACCTACCCCCACTCCCTACTCCACCCCCTACCCACATACACCCCACCCACCCCCCACTCCCACCACTCCCAAAAAAAATTAATATTAAGCAATTATGTATACATCACCCACCCTCTACCCCACCCTCACCCCACCCCCACCCCCACCCCACCCCTTATATCCATCTCTCTATCTATATTATATATTAATTTCATTTTTAAAAAATTTTGTTTAAAAGTCAAAACATCTTAAAATGGTTAATTTGAATTTTAACCATAACCATATGGTTCCAACCCACATTATCCATATTAAAAATGGTTAATATGGTTTTAGTTCTTAAATTGTTGGTTAACCATATTTTGAAAATCAAAACCAACCCATAACCATATTTTGTCAGGTCTAAGTAAGGTATATAGTGACTTTAAAATGAAAATCCCTGTAGCTCAGTTGGTTTGAGCATTTGTTTAAGGAGTGGGGAGGTTTAGAGTTCGATTCTCAAAAGGAGCATTGACTTTGTGTTGGGTTTACCTAGGTCTAAGCATGGTTATGATTCGATATTTGTGGTCGTGGATAGATTTTCAAAAATGGCACATTTTATTCCATGTCATAAAACTGATGATGCATCTCATGTTGCTGATTTGTTCTTTAGAGAGATTGTGCGTTTGCATGGTATGCCTAAAACTATTGTTTTTGATAGAGATACAAAATTCTTAGGTTAGTTTTGGAAGACTTTGTGGTGTAAATTGGGTACTAAACTGTTATTTTTAACCACTTGTTATCCACAAACTGAAGGTTAAACTGAAGTAGTAAATAGGACTTTGTCGTCATTGTTACGGGCTGTCATTAAAAAGAATATCAAGCAATGGGAAGAATGTTTACCGCATGTTGAGTTTGCGTATAACCGTTTTGTTCATTCTACTACTAATTTTTCTCCATTTGAAACTGTATATGGTTTTAATCCTTTAACATCGTTGGATTTATCACCATTACCTATTTCTGAATATACTAACATGGATGGAAAGAAAAAGGCTGATCTTGTTAAACAGATTCATGAAAAAACTAGAATAAACATAGAACGGAGAACGGAACAGTACATTAAGCACGCGAACAAGGGACGACATCAAGTAATCTTTGAACCGGGAGATTGGGTGTGATTACATATGCGGAAAGAAAGATTCCTAGTTCAAAGACATTCAAAATTACTTCCAAGGGGAGATGGTCCATTTCAAATTCTCGAGCGTATCAATGACAATGCCTATAAATTGGATTTACCAGGTGAGTTTAATGTTAGTGCCACATTTAACGTTACTAATCTAAGTCCATTTGATGTAGGTGACGATTTGAGGACAAATCCGTTTCAAGAGGAGAAGAATGATGAGGACATGACATGCGTGGACTCAAACAAGACTAAAGGAACGTGGGGATCAAGCAAGGCTAGAACAAAGAGGTTCAAACAAGGTTTTTGGGCTGAAGCTAACGCAAGGAAATCCAAAGAGGAGGCTAAAGAGGATGAGACACAAATCTGGGTCAATTTAATACAAGCCCAGTTCTGATTTTTCTAAGCCAACGAATTACATATTCAGCAAGGAGTAAATTTGTTATGTCACGTGGGCCACTTTGATTCTAAATATGTTGCTAGCATGGAAATAGCATGGAGACTAATATAGGCACCATATATTCACGTGGACAAAGGCAACAGATATAGCATGCAAAGGAGTCACTCTTGATATATTATATTTAATAATTACATTAAGTCATGCAAGGTCATGCAAATTAATTCACACGTCATGCAAATCAATTCACGCGGTTTCAGCAGCCTTCACGCAGCAAGTTACCAGATTGTCCACGCTGCAAAGAATTTCGTTTACACAACATTGGAAGGAATTTTAGATTGTTATAATTCTATTGTAATTAGGAATTTTTTTTTAATTAGAATTCTTTTCTAAATTGACTTTTATTATGGTTATAGTTTATTCCTATTAGGATTTGGATTATTTTGAATAGTATAAATAGAGGTCTAAGTTGATGTAATCAAATACATTATTCATTATTATTATTCAATATATTTGTGAGTTTATTCTCTACCTTTGGTTCTTTGAAGAATTCCTAAGAATTAGTAATTCTTAGTTATTTCTTTGAGATTCAATTTGACTTATCATACAACAATTCATAGTTGTGTGTGGCGTCTTCTACCGCATCAATCGTCGATTGTACCGAGATTATCGCTTCAATATAAGCGAGGGGTCAAGGTGTCGTTGGTGTTCATTCAACACAGATTTCGAACACGAGCAATTGTACCAAGATTACCGTCTAAAGTATAGACGAGGGGTTAAGGTGTTGCAAGCAATTCATCCAACAACTGTTTTAGAAATGATCCGGGCGACGACCACCTCACGCAAGCGTTCCGTGGAGTCTATCATTTGGTATCAAAGCTAAGCCTTTCTAGCAAGTTACTTATTTTTAATTTTCTGTCGAAATATATATATTCTAAAAAAAAGGAATCAGATTTTATTTTCATTGTGCTAACCAAACTTGTAGCACACCATCAAATCATCAAATTCCAACCAAGAGTTCATACCGTCCCATCTTCATTAATTCTGAAATGGAGCTACAATTTACAAATATGCAGCATGCAAGAGGAGTACAAGGCAATCGATCGGTGATTTTGTGGTATTCTGATAGTCACACCATCTATTTTTGTTTCGTGATAAGTAATTTTTGAATTGATTAGTAAAACCAAGAATTTTGGAATTCAAAAAGAACCTATTAGAGAGAATATTTGAGGTAAAAGGCTTAGTGGTGAGATTAAAGCCAATTTATTGAGAGTATACACGAGTGAACCATTGATTCGAGCGAAACAGGTAAGGGAGTGGTGAGGAAATTATTTTCGACTAACCCTTATTTTGTAGAAAGTATGTCTAACTCGAAGGATAAAGGAACTTATGAGGAACAACCCTTAACAGCTGAATTGAAATTTTAGATGGAAGCAATGCATAAAGAATGGGATTGAAGATTGAGAAAGACTATCGAGAGTTGCCAGTGTTTTCACCTGTATTTTGAACAAGAGTCTCTCTTGCCTGATGTTACACGAATTGCAGAAAGCTCTTAAACATTCCGTCGTTCATCATTTGGTCCGTGTTGTTGTTCACCTGAGGATTATTGCCTTCTTGATGCACATTATCCTGGTTATTGATTGTCGGTGACTCAACGGTCTTATGTGTCCATTTATTATCTCAACATTTTCAGATATCATTTCAAACACTACCACAAAACAAGGGTTAATTGGCATGCCACATATTATCCCTATATTCTGACCAACCAATTAAATAACAAATAAGCTTAGGTAGGTCATACTAGCGAATGATTTACCCATCTCTCCCCTCTTAGTTCTAGCCTCAAATCTCAGCTAGAGATTATATCCCTAAGCTTTGATACCAACTATGATGCCCCCAAAATAGTTATACACAACCCATTCTAAGTCGCCAAATACATGATACAGAATTCAAATATAACTTAATTATACAACTGTCATGTAAAATACGACAAAACATAAGCTGAGAGTTTTAACACGAATATTATCTCATAGACAATATCCAAACTCAAATGGAGTCCTCATTACAATTATTATCATATTATTTTATAAAATAGTGATGACTACTATAGCCACCATCTCGGACCATCACTTCATTCTCTGACTAGTCCCGGCTATATTCTCATTTCTTAAAGAGAACAATGAAAGCAAAGGGTGAGCTCAACTAGCCCAGTAAAGAATATTATAAGTAAGATAATGCAGAATAAATTATTGTTAGCCTTCAACAGTGTAAAACTGATAGAATATATGTAAGACCCCAACTTATTAATGAATAAAATCAAATTTTCTCTAAATATTATTGTGAATAATAAGGGGTTAATTTGATATAATACTTTGGTTATGGGTGAAATGTGTAAATTTTGTAAAATAAGCAAGTGGTTATAAAATATTTATTTTTGGTCGTGGAATATTCTTGCTGTCGGGGAATATTCGTACGACGACGCAGCCTTGTGTGGGCCCCATAACGAAAAGCGATTGAATGAAGAAAACGACAAGTATAAGTTGTTTATAAATAACGGCGTAGTTGTTACCGTTAATACTGTTGGAATACCCGGTGGTTAAAATACAGTAGCACACGGTATTGCACCAATTATTGATTCTTACGTAAGAAGGCACTACTCAATAATTGTTACAGTAGTTATTATTCAATATTTTATTTTATTGATTCAATAATTGCTGCGTTGATATTTTATATTATTGTTGTTTCAATAATTGTTGCTGCACAGTATTTTCATTTATCAGATCAATAATTCATATTATTTGAATAATATTATTAGATAACATTATTGGCAATGTCTAGAAAGTTCTGTCTAAGGAGAGGTTTGGTCATCTAATTGCGCGCCAGTAAGGAGAAATCCTTATTGGAAAGCCCCCTCTTTCCTGGGAACGGCCTGGTTGTCATAAATGTGATTCTGTAATATTATTTGTGAATAATTAATTATTGATTCATATGATAAGGAAATATTTATTTTATGTGGATATAAATGAGGGATATATTTTTGTGGTTAAAAATGAAGGAGTTAATGTTGAGGTTTTTGTCAGTATTTTTGTCGGAATGGAGGTATTAAAAATCAGGGTTTTTGAGATAGTTTGCGGGGGTTATAATTTTTAATCCGACCGTTGGATCGTGGTAATTTTTGGATATGTTATACATATATAAGTTGAGTATATGTCCACAAATTTTGAACCGTTAAAAATGAACGTATGATTTATTACGAATTTTAC
This sequence comes from Panax notoginseng, assembly GCA_016801055.1. Taxonomy (NCBI): domain Eukaryota; kingdom Viridiplantae; phylum Streptophyta; class Magnoliopsida; order Apiales; family Araliaceae; genus Panax; species Panax notoginseng. Next base: position 13,935,687 of record CM029021.1, on the reverse strand, counting down.
AAGATGACTGGTTCAGAAATTGTTGAATTTTCAGAGTTTATCATTTTGATGGAAAATTCTAGAATTGGTGGGCCCCACTTGTGGTTGGTGAAGAAATGTGCTGAATTATATTTCAAATGTGGTGGGTGGGAATAGTAGCAGGTAAAGCCATCAGGTTGCAGGTCAAACCTACCAAAATTTTCCTATAAATAGAGGGCTAAGTTAGAATTGAAAATCACACCAGAAACAAGTTTTCTCTCTTTCTCTCTCTAGATTATTGAGTGTATTTTGTGAGTATTTAGATACTTTGAGAGTTTCTATTCATCAGAGCAAGTTTCTTTCAGCCTTATACCGGTATTCCGACCAGAAGTACTGATATTTTGAGGTAAGGGATATTATTTTCTTCTTAATGATATTATTTTTTTCAATATCATTATGCTGAAATATTGATATGAGTTTTTATCAAATTTGGAACTTTTTGTGTCGGGATTATTGAGTGTATTTTGTGAGTATTTAGATACTTTGAGAGTTTCTATTCATCAGAGCAAGTTTCTTTCAGCCTTATACCGGTATTCCGACCAGAAGTACTGATATTTTGAGGTAAGGGATATTATTTTCTTCTTAATGATATTATTTTCTTCAATATCATTATGCTGAAATATTGATATGAGTTTTTATCAAATTTGGAACTTTTTGTGTCGGGGGTTACTATTCACGTATACGGCACTATTCACGTATACGGCACTATTCACGAATACGGCACTATTCACCGAAAAATAAAATTTTCCCTTTTTGTCCAAGATGTCTATTATGGTTACTATCTTTGATTGTATCCATGTTTTGATCTTTATTTTTGAATTCTGCTTCACAATTGATTATTATGAAGTATTATTGATCTTGGATAAACTGTTATACGAATCCCTACTATTTGTCCTTCTGTCTCATTGGATTCGTTCTCTTTAAGATATTTTTCATCATCCTCAGTCCTAAATGATGATATTACTGAATATCTTTGGCCTGTAGTGCAAAGATGTATAATTACTTGATGAATATCTTTGGCCTGTAGTGCAAAGATGAACAGGTGTTGAGATGAACATGACCGACTGATGATACAAATGAATATCTTTGGCCTGTAGTGCAAAGATGAATATTTGGTTAAAGATGATTATTAATTGATGTTACAGGGATAAAATATTGATGATGGACTTTTAAATCTTAGAAGATAGTAGAATTCTTTCTCTACTTGACTCTTCTAATGGTTTGCTGTTTCCGCTGCAGTTGTTGATCTAAAACTTGTTGTCGATTATATTTTATCAGATTTTTCCCTGTTGAAGACTAACGATAATTTGTTGTATATTATCTTAGTCATAATATTCTTTACTGGGCTAGTTGAGCTCACCCTTTTCCTTTTTGTTCCATTTTTCTTCTCAGGAGGTGAGAACATAGCAGGATCTAGTCGGGGTATGGAGTGATGGTTCTAGAAAGATGTATTAGCAGTCCTCACTATTTCTGTAAAATAGTGTTTGAATAATTGTAATGAGGATTTATTTGAGTGTGGATATTGTCTAGAAGACAATATTTGTATTTAAACTCACAGTATGTGTTGTCGTATTTTGCACGACAATTGTATTATTGAAGTTGTAGTTTGCTTTCTGTACCATGTATTTGGCGACTCAGAATGGGTGTTGTATACCTATTCTGGGGCGTCACAGTTGGTATCAGAGCTTAGGGATATGATCCCTGGCTGAGATGTGAGACAAGAACTAGGAGGGGAGAGACGGGGAATTCCTTCGCTAGTATGACCTGACTAAGTTTATTTGGTGTTTATTTGGTCGGTCAGAGTATAGGGATAATATATGACATGACTATTAACCCTTGTTTTATGGCAGTATTTAAGAATGGCAGCTGAGAACGTTAATAATGGAGTAAATCAGACCGTGGAGACACCTTTGATCACTACCCAGGGGAACGTGCAACAGGAAGGCAATATTCCTCCTGTAAACAACGTTACCGAGCAAACGATGAATGATGGAATGTTTAGGAGCTTTTTGCAGTTCATGCAAAATCAGACGAGGGAGACTCGTGTGCAGAATACGGGTGGAAATGATAACAACGCGCGGTTTGTCACAGCTAAGCAGTTCAAAGAATTGGGACCACCAGAATTTAAGGGAAAGCCGGATCCGATCATGGCGGAAACGTGGGTCAAGCAAATTACCAAGATATTTGATGTCTTGGGATGCACGGAGGAACAGAAGGTTCCATTCGCCACATTTATGTTCCGCGGTGAGGCAGACTACTGGTGGGAGTCTGTGAAGCGTACCCAGCCTGACGCACTCAACATGTCCTGGGAAACATTTCAAAAACTGTTCAATGACAAGTACTTTCCTGAAAGTATTCGTCATATGAAGGAGGTTGAGTTTATTAGACTGGAACAAAACAACATGACGGTGTCCCAGTACGAGGCGAAGTTTGCAGAGTTATCCAGGTTTGCACCTCATTTGGTCGAAAATGAGGAACGAATGACAAGGATATTTCTGAGAGGTCTAAAACCCGAGATTCGGCAATATCTTATCTCTCATAAATTTTCTTTATATTCAGATGTTGTAAACAGGGCTCAATTATTAGAGCGAGATAATGAGTATGTGCAACCGAGGGACCACAACCAGGGTCATACCGGTGGAGCAGTCATCGAAGCAATGAAAACCAGCAGGGAGGAAAACATTCGGACAAAAGCGGTAACCACTCTGGTGGTAATCGTGGTCGTGATAATAGAAGGAGCGAGTCGGGAGGAGATTTCAAGAAGAGAAGGTACAACAATGATAACGTGAAGACGTCAGCACAAACATCAACTGTTTCTAGGGGAGGAGAACGACCACCGGTCGTATGTTACAAATGTGGGAAAGAGGGACATATCAGCCCAAACTGCCCACAACAATCCAAGGTATGTTATAACTGTGGAAAGGAAGGTCATATAGCTCGAGAGTGTTCTGTAGCAAAACCAAGTTCAGCGGGGATGGTGACTCCAAAAGTTATCCCGGATAAGTCGAAATCAGCGGTTCCTGGAAGGGCGTTTGTCGTTACTGGCCAAAACGCGAGAAACCCGAACGAGGTGATCACGGGTAAGCTAATCTTGAATTCTTGCGAAGTTTATACTTTACTAGATACCGGTTCTACCCATTCTTTTATCTCTCCTGCTTGTGCTCAACGTTTAAACTTGACTCCGGAGAAATTGGACTTTAACTTATCTGTTGAAACTCCGTTGGGTGAAACCTTCGTTACATCTACAGTTTATAAATCTTGCATGATCCAAGTTGGCACTATCACATTACCTGTTGATCTTATCTCTTTAAAGATACTTGCTTTTGATGTGATTTTAGGAATTGATTGGTTAACCACTCATCATGCTAAAATTGATTGTTTTCGTAAGGTTGTTAGTTTTCATATTCCTAACCAACCTGTCATACGAATTCAAACTACTAAACCACTAAAATCAGTCACTGTCATATCAAGCCACAAAGCTATTCGTTTATTGAAAAACGGATGTCAAGCTTTCTTAGCCCATGTTATGGATTTGAACAAAGACAAGTCAGATTTGAATAATATTTCTATTGTTAGAGAATTTTCCGATGTATTTCCTGAAGAACTTCCCGGTCTACCCCGGAACGAGAAATTGAATTCTTTATTGACCTTGAACCCGGTACAAAGCCCATTTCTAAAACCCCATATCGAATGGCTCCTATTGAACTTCAGGAGTTAAAAGTCCAACTACAGGAGTTGTTGGACATCGGTTTTATTCGTCCTAGTACGTCTCCTTGGGGTGCTCCTGTTTTATTCGTAAAGAAGAAAGACGGGAGTATGCGACTTTGTATTGACTATCGAGAATTGAACCATGTCACCATCAAGAATAGGTATCCGCTACCTCGCATTGATGACCTGTTTGACCAGTTGCAAGGAGCACAATTCTTTTCAAAGATCGATCTTCGTTCTGGATATCATCAGCTGAAGATTAAAACTGAGGATATTCCAAAGACTGCCTTCAGAACTCGGTACGGGCATTATGAATTCTTAGTAATGTCTTTTGGATTGACTAATGCTCCTGCTGCCTTCATGGATATGATGAACCGTGTATTCAAAGAATATTTGGATCAGTTCGTTGTTGTCTTTATTGATGACATCCTCATCTATTCCAAAAGCCGTGAAGATCATGAGCGCCATTTGAAGCTGGTACTGCAAAGGCTTCGTGAAAACAAGCTATATGCCAAACTGAAGAAATGCGAGTTCTGGCTTGAGGAAGTAGCATTCCTTGGGCACGTGGTGTCAAAACATGGAGTATCTGTCGACCCGGCGAAGATTGAAGCCATACAAAGTTGGGAGCAACCGAAGTCGGTAACCGAAGTACGTAGCTTTCTGGGCTTAGCTGGTTATTATCGGAGATTTGTGGAAGGATTTTCTCGAATCGCTACTCCGTTAACTCAGCTGACTCGGAAAGATACAAAATTCGTATGGAGTGAGGAATGCGAGAAGAGTTTCCAAGAACTCAAGAGGAGACTCATTTCGGCACCTGTTTTGACAATACCATCTGGTTCGGATGGATTTGTTATCTACAGCGATGCTTCAGGCAAAGGGTTAGGATGTGTTCTCATGCAACATGGGAAAGTCATAGCCTATGCCTCACGACAACTCAAAGAATATGAGAGGAATTATCCTACTCATGATTTGGAGTTGGCAGCAGTCGTTTTTGCGTTGAAGATCTGGAGACACTACCTTTATGGGGAGAAAGTGGAGATCTATACAGATCATAAAAGCCTCAAATATTTCTTCACCCAAAAGGAACTCAACATGCGGCAGCGACGTTGGCTCGAGCTGTTGAAAGATTACGATCATACCATCCAATATCATCCTGGAAAAGCAAACGTAGTAGCTGACGCATTGAGTAGAAGATCATATGCGGGTACGAGTGCAATGTTTTTAACACAAAGGCCCATTTTGTATGACTTGCAAAGGATGGAGATAGAGATGAAGGCTCCAAGTACCCACATGATGATATCAAATATACGAGTAGAACCGACTTTAATCGATAAAGTTAAAGCTGCTCAAGCTACGGATATAGAGCTGATGCGTATGAAGAAGAAAGTGCAAGAAGGTGCTATTCCAGAAGCAAGAATCGATGAAGAAGGAATACTTCGAGTCAACTCCAGACTTTGTGTTCCTAACGATTTTGACTTGAAGCATAGAATAATGATGGAGGCACACAACACACCGTTTGCAATCCATCCTGGGAGTACCAAAATGTATCACGATCTTCGACATACATTTTGGTGGAGCAATATGAAAAGAGAGATCGCGGAGTTTATCTCGAGGTGTTTAACTTGTCAACGTGTAAAAGCGGAGCATCAAGTACCAAAGGGTCCATTGCAACCACTTGAGATTCCGAAATGGAAGTGGGAACACATTACTATGGATTTTGTTACAGGTCTTCCCAAGGTTTCTCAAGGCATAGATGCGATTTGGGTTATTGTTGATAGATTAACCAAGTCCGCTCATTTCTTGCCGATACGTGAGACTTATTCCCTTGAACGTCTTGCTAGTATGTACGTGAACGAGATTGTGAGATTGCATGGCATGCCAGTATCCATAGTTTCGGATCGTGACCCAAGATTCACTTCACGATTTTGGGTTAGCTTGCAGAAAGCTATGGGCACGGATTTACGATTCAGTTCAGCATACCATCCTCAAACGGACGGACAATCAGAGAGGACTATTCAAACTCTTGAAGATCTATTAAGACTTTGTGTCTTAGATCTCAAAGGGAGTTGGGATAAGTACCTACCATTGGTGGAATTCTCCTACAACAACAGTTATCAGGCGAGCATAGGTATGGCTCCATTTGAGGCGTTGTATGGAAGAAAATGTCGTTCTCCAGTATGCTGGGACGAGGTGGGTGAAGCAACATTGTTGGGACCAGAATTGGTACGCATTACTACAGAGAAGATCCAAACGATTCGACAACGTATACAAACGGCACAGGATCGACAAAAGAGTTATGCGGATCTTCATCGGAAGGACGTGGAATTTAATATTGGGGATCATGTATTGTTACGTGTTGCACCATGGAAGGGAGTTACAAGATTTGGGAAGAGAGGAAAGCTCAATCCAAGATTTGTTGGTCCATTTGAGATTCTTGAGCGAATAGGAAATGTGGCATATAGACTCGCATTACCTCCAAGCATGTCTCGTGTTCATAATGTTTTTCACATATCTATGCTTCGTAAATATGTTAAAGACCCGAACCACATTATTGAGTTAGAACCAGACGAGATAGCTGAAGATTTAACGTACGAGGAGGTACCTGTTAAGATCTTGGATAGGAAAGAGCATGTCCTACGCACGAAGGTTATACCACAAGTTAAGGTTTTGTGGAGAAACCATGCTATTGAAGAAATGACCTGGGAGTTGGAATCAGAAATGAAAGCGAGGTATCCTCACCTTTTTGAAACATCAGGTACGTACGTCAATTTCGAGGACGAAATTTCATAAGGAGGGGAGGTTGTAAGACCCCAACTTATTAATGAATAAAATCAAATTTTCTCTAAATATTATTGTGAATAATAAGGGGTTAATTTGATATAATACTTTGGTTATGGGTGAAATGTGCAAATTTTGCAAAATAAGCAAGTGGTTATAAAATATTTATTTTTGGTCGGTGAATATTCGGTTGGTCGTGGAATATTCTTGCTGTCGGGGAATATTCGTACGACGACGCAGCCTTGTGTGGGCCCCATAACGAAAAGCGATTGGATGAAGAAAACGACAAGTATAAGTTGTTTATAAATAACGGCGTAGTTGTTACCGTTAATACTGTTGGAATACCCGGTGGTTAAAATACAGTAGCACACGGTATTGCACCAATTATTGATTCTTACGTAAGAAGGCACTACTCAATAATTGTTACAGTAGTTATTATTCAATATTTTATTTTATTGATTCAATAATTGCTGCGTTGATATTTTATATTATTGTTGTTTCAATAATTGTTGCTGCACAGTATTTTCATTTATCAGATCAATAATTCATATTATTTGAATAATATTATTAGATAACATTATTGGCAATGTCTAGAAAGTTCTGTCTAAGGAGAGGTTTGGTCATCTAATTGCGCGCCAGTAAGGAGAAATCCTTATTGGAAAGCCCCCTCTTTCCTGGGAACGGCCTGGTTGTCATAAATGTGATTCTGTAATATTATTTGTGAATAATTAATTATTGATTCATATGATAAGGAAATATTTATTTTATGTGGATATAAATGAGGGATATATTTTTGTGGTTAAAAATGAAGGAGTTAATGTTGAGGTTTTTGTCAGTATTTTTGTCGGAATGGAGGTATTAAAAATCAGGGTTTTTGAGATAGTTTGCGGGGGTTATAATTTTTAATCCGACCGTTGGATCGTGGTAATTTTTGGATATGTTATACATATATAAGTTGAGTATATGTCCACAAATTTTGAACCGTTAAAAATGAACGTATGATTTATTACGAATTTTACAAGATGACTGGTTCAGAAATTGTTGAATTTTCGGAGTTTATCATTTTGATGGAAAATTCTAGAATTGGTGGGCCCCACTTGTGGTTGGTGAAGAAATGTGCTGAATTATATTTCAAATGTGGTGGGTGGGAATAGTAGCAGGTAAAGCCATCAGGTTGCAGGTCAAACCTACCAAAATTTTCCTATAAATAGAGGGCTAAGTTAGAATTGAAAATCACACCAGAAACAAGTTTTCTCTCTTTCTCTCTCTAGATTATTGAGTGTATTTTGTGAGTATTTAGATACTTTGAGAGTTTCTATTCATCAGAGCAAGTTTCTTTCAGCCTTATACCGGTATTCCGACCAGAAGTACTGATATTTTGAGGTAAGGGATATTATTTTCTTCTTAATGATATTATTTTCTTCAATATCATTATGCTGAAATATTGATATGAGTTTTTATCAAATTTGGAACTTTTTGTGTCGGGGGTTACTATTCACGTATACGGCACTATTCACGTATACGGCACTATTCACCGAAAAATAAAATTTTCCCTTTTTGTCCAAGATGTCTATTATGGTTACTATCTTTGATTGTATCCATGTTTTGATCTTTATTTTTGAATTCTGCTTCACAATTGATTATTATGAAGTATTATTGATCTTGGATAAACTGTTATACGAATCCCTACTATTTGTCCTTCTGTCTCATTGGATTCGTTCTCTTTAAGATATTTTTCATCATCCTCAGTCCTAAATGATGATATTACTGAATATCTTTGGCCTGTAGTGCAAAGATGTATAATTACTTGATGAATATCTTTGGCCTGTAGTGCAAAGATGAACAGGTGTTGAGATGAACATGACCGACTGATGATACAAATGAATATCTTTGGCCTGTAGTGCAAAGATGAATATTTGGTTAAAGATGATTATTAATTGATGTTACAGGGATAAAATATTGATGATGGACTTTTAAATCTTAGAAGATAGTAGAATTCTTTCTCTACTTGACTCTTCTAATGGTTTGCTGTTTCCGCTGCAGTTGTTGATCTAAAACTTGTTGTCGATTATATTTTATCAGATTTTTCCCTGTTGAAGACTAACGATAATTTGTTGTATATTATCTTAGTCATAATATTCTTTACTGGGCTAGTTGAGCTCACCCTTTTCCTTTTTGTTCCATTTTTCTTCTCAGGAGGTGAGAACATAGCAGGATCTAGTCGGGGTATGGAGTGATGGTTCTAGAAAGATGTATTAGCAGTCCTCACTATTTCTGTAAAATAGTGTTTGAATAATTGTAATGAGGATTTATTTGAGTGTGGATATTGTCTAGAAGACAATATTTGTATTTAAACTCACAGTATGTGTTGTCGTATTTTGCACGACAATTGTATTATTGAAGTTGTAGTTTGCTTTCTGTACCATGTATTTGGCGACTCAGAATGGGTGTTGTATACCTATTCTGGGGCGTCACAATATAATAGACAACAAGTCTAACTGCAGCGGGACAAGCAATCCATTAGAAGAGTCAACTAGAGCATAATATCTACTATCTTCTATGATTTAAAAGTTCATGATCAATATTTTATCGCTGTAACACAGCTCAATAAATAATCCAAATCATCGAATTATCCATGCATTACGGGCCAAAGATATTCGTTAGTATCACATCCATGAATTATCAATACACTACGGGTCAAGGATATTCATTATTATTACATCCACGAATTATCCATGCACTACGGGCCAATGATATTCGTTATTATCACCAGTAGTTATAATCATGCCAACAACTGTCCATCAATGCACTACGGGCCAATGAAAGCTTTTACCACATCATTTGTATCATTAAAGGTCATGATTATACCGATACATAATTTCTGGTCATAATCATACCAATCAACAATCCATCTATGCACTACGGGCCAAAGATGACTTTCATCACAATATAAGCATGAGGATGATAACAATGATATAAGAATTCAATTAAATGAGAGTAATGATAAATTTTAAAGATTTATAATTTAATTTATCCAGAATTTAATAATGTCCAAATTGTTAACATGATACTGCTTTGTGGAGTAAAATTCAAGAATATTATTCATGTATCAAAAATAATTTGGACAGAAACGAAATTAATTTTTGTCGTGAATATTACCCCAGGTAAATAGTACCAGAGTGAATAGTATCCCGTGAATAATACTCTGGCATGAAAAGATTAAAATTTAACAAGAATATTCAGAAAAATATCCTTGTGAAACAATATTAGATGAAGCGCAAATTTCAAGGATATTCTACTAATTTCAAGGAGTATAGAAGCAATACTTAATAAAATGAGTGTAGAATTATGAATATGAAACGAAATAATATTATTTACATACTACAGAATATGGAAGAAAATAACATTTCATACGAATATTGAACAAAATTAATATCACTTACCTTAAAAGGAGAATACTTCTAACTGGTATAGCGGGGATATTCTTGAAGAAAACTTGCACTGCTTTCTACACTTAAAGCTTTCTTAACTCAAAAGAAATACTCTCAATATTATAGAAGAAGTATTCTCTGATTCTGGTGTGATTTTCATTTCTAAACTAAGCGTCCTATTTATAGGAGAATGGAAGGATACTATTTGGACGCACAGTAAGAAAAAGTTCACGGGCGACGTTCGGCCGAATTTTTCGAAATTTTTTTATTTTACTATGCTGCACTATGCAATAAAATATTGTAATAAAACGAAAATTTTAAATAAAATATAATATATTCTATTTATAATCTAATAAAACAAATTTTTAAAATATATATATATATATATATATATATAAAACTTTCTACCGACGATTTTGAAAAATGAGTAAGTGGTGGTCTATGTAATAAGCAAAATTTACAACAAATACTTCATAAAAAATTCCTCTATTTATCTCAATTCACTTGGTTTCACTAAACATTTTTTTAATAATATTTTTTTCATCATTAATTTTATAACTCATAATATTAACAATCAGATTATTCCCAAGAAAAAGAGGGCTTTCCGATAAGGACTTCTCCTTATTAGCGCGCAATTAGATGACCAAATCCCTTTCCTCGACAGAACTTTTTAGACATTGTCAATAATATAAATAACTTTGTCGTCTCAATTATTGATTTAAAATATATAATATTGTGCAGATGATACTGTGACAATAATTGAATCAATAATATGAGATACTATGCGTCAACTACTGTTGCTAAAACTGAGTGACTTCTCACGTAAGCATCAATAATTAAAGATATTATACAATATCGTGTGCTACTATGCAACCACGCGTATTACTGTACTTCTATCACCGGGTATTTCAATTGTTAATGGTAAAACGTTTGCCGTTATTTTTATAAAAAATTATTTCTGTCGTTTTCTAAATTCGACAGTTATTCCGTTGTGGGGTCCACCAATGATTGTGTCGTCGTACGGATAATCCCTGATAAAATGAATATTCTCTGACCAATTGAATATTTTATGACAACTTACTTACTTTGCAAAATTTATAAATATTACCCACAACTATAACATTATATCAAATCCACACCTTATTTTATGGACTGTTGTTTGGCATGATCATGACCACTGATGATACAAATGAATATTTTTGACCCGTAATGCAAAGATAAAATGTTGGTTTGCATAATTATGAACAGGAACTGTTAATTGATGTTACAGGGATAAAATAATGATGATAGATTTTTAAATCATAAAAGATAGTAGATATCATGCTCTATTTGACTCTTCTAATTGATTGTTTGTTCTGTTGCAGTTGTTGATCTAAAACTTGTTGTCAATTATATTTCATATGATTTATCATTGTTGAAATCTAAATATAATTTATTTTTCATTATCTTAGCCATAATATTCTTTGCTGGGCTAGTTAAGCTCACCCCTTTTCTTTTTTGTTCCATTGTTCTTCTCAGGGAATGAGAGTGCAACTGGGACTAGTCGGAGAGTGGAGTAATGATCCGAGATAGTTACTATAGAATTCTTCACTATGTTATAAAATAGTGTGATAATAATTGTAATGAAGACTTAATTTGAGTGTGAATATTATCGTATTATGTACGGTATAATATTTGTATTAAAACTCACAATATGTGTGGTCGTATTTTACACGACAGTCTAATAGTTGTAAAAAGAAAATTTTGTATTTGAATTCTATAGTATATATTTGACGACTTAAAATAGGTTGTGTGTACCTATTTTGGGGGAGTCACGCCGACAACTAAGGTTTCGGTTCTTAAGTAAACAACAACCTAAACCACACCAACGTATCTCAAAACGAACCCTGATGAGCACCCCTTCGAGCAACAAGGGATGGCACACTCACTAGTTCTTCGTAAAAGGACCCGACACTGCCCAAATCCCATATTGGACCCGTTACGGACAACCGAACATTTCTATTGGAGAACTTCCCCCAGACAGAGTAGTAGATATAGTAAAGCTAATTGAGAAATTGCCATCGAAAGAGCTTCCCTTCAAACTTCTAACAAAACAATCCTGACTATATGAACACAATCGTAAGTTCCGAAGGCCCTCTTTCCTTTTAGGTACCTTTATATCCGATACTGACCTATTTTTTGTGTGCAATATCTCTCACCAAACCAACGCTCCCTGAAAAGAACAAACCCGAAGATATCAACTCCGATGGCACTAGTCAGGTCCCCTTCGACCCATTCATCACCGAAACTACCCCTATAGTGATTGTAACCGAAGGGCCATCCACTATCAACCCCGAACAAAACCCCCTGTAAGTGTTCCTCAAATAACTATAATTCCCACTCCGTTTTTTACTGAAATAAATCCCTTGGAAATTCCCCTTTCCAAAAGGACCACCCTCCTTAGAATTAAACGAAGGTGATCAAAACCTATTACCGAAGCGTCCAAAAATGACAAAAGTTAGTCCTTCCGAACAATCCCAAAAACATCATCGGTCAAACACCAATAATCAACCCCAATCCTACACTAATAATTGAGACAATGGAGATTCAAGATATAACCAACCAAGAAATATCATAAGAAACCTCTGAAGACCTTCCCCTAACCAAAAAAACTCGACCTAAATCAACTCCAAATCACCAATCTTCCACCCGATCTCATCAGCAGATCGAACCTTTAACCAGCCAAATTCGGGAAACCCAAGCAAAAACGACGCTTTGGCCAACCGACCAGGAAAATTATCCCCATGAATTATTCGAGAACTTCATCCTCCCAGCTGATGAACATCGATTCAAAGATATCAGCTTCTAGGGACTCGTCTACGCCGGTATTATGCATCAGGGTTGGGTAAGAAATTTAATCCATTTACCATTATAAAACTCGTTTTACTATCGCATCCATTAATTTTTTGAACCCCTGAACACAGGCTGCAGCAGTCTTTAGCCGAATAATACGCTAATTGCACCAAACAAAGGAAGGAGAAAAGGAACTGAAAGCAGAAATCTGATAACTCAAATTTAAACTTGACGAGACCGAGTTAATTAAAGATGAAATTTATCATACAAAACTTAAGATGGATGCCGGCATTGCAGGGTATAAGAAGGAACATAACCTTCAGTCCAACACCACCTTCTACAGTAATAAACTCGAGGGCAAATCGCCGAAGAGCAAAAACGATATAAAATTCTGTTATTCGATAACCAATCAGTGAAACAAGAAACGAAGAATTGAAGACAAACACCGAGACTATGATAAACCAGCTCCACAAAATGCACAAGGAGAGGAAGAACATGATTGTCTTCTTCAACGCTAAAGAAAAAGAGTTCGTTAAATACAAGGTCCTCAGACCTCCACTTACCGAAGAGAAGAAACAACAAATCTGTCTTGAGTACCAGAAGTCCCCCGAACTAACAAAAGAGGTTATACAACTGTTCAGGGACGGCTACCAAAGCACTCGAGATACGGAGAGCGAAAGAATACAGGCTGCCGAATTTGATCCAACCCTAATGGAATGACGAGGCCTAAGCCTACTAGCTATTTCTCTTCTGCTTTCCAAACTGATAATGTAATTAACTTTTGTACAAGATATTTGGCAATATAATTCATTTTTAACTGAATTTCTATTCCATGCATGCATTTAAATACTAAAGGTGTTCGTTCGAAGAACTGAACACTTATGCAAAATATATTCATTTTAGATGAACTGAATAATAAGAAGGCGTTTGTTCGAATGAACTGAACACCCACTTAACCATAATAAGTTAGTTTGCAGTATTTGTTAACTTATAATGAAGCTATATTCATTCGGTAGAACTGAATAAGCAATGTAAGAATAATCATTTTGGGAAACTAAAAATTCATAATGAAGAGTATTCGTTTTGGGAAACTAAATAACAATCAAAGACATCCGTTAAAAAATTGAACATCCATTTTATTAATATAACTTGTGGAAAATTTACAATCATCAAACGTGACTACCTTGCATGAATTACTGATAATACTTCTGAAGCCTGCCTGCATGCCAAGTGTTCTTCACTTCTGCACCATCCATCGCTCGAAGTCGGTAAGTACCTGGCTTCCGTGTGACGCCCCCAGAATAGGTATACAACACCCATTCTGAGTCGCCAAATACATGGTACAGAAAGCAAACTACAACTTCAATAATACAATTGTCGTGCAAAATACGACAACACATACTGTGAGTTTAAATACAAATATTGTCTTCTAGACAATATCCACACTCAAATAAATCCTCATTACAATTATTCAAACACTATTTTACAGAAATAGTGAGGACTGCTAATACATCTTTCTAGAACCATTACTCCATACCCCGACTAGATCCTGCTATGTTCTCACCTCCTGAGAAGAAAAATGGAACAAAAAGGAAAAGGGTGAGCTCAACTAGCCCAGTAAAGAATATTATGACTAAGATAATATACAACAAATTATCGTTAGTCTTCAACAGGGAAAAATCTGATAAAATATAATCGACAACAAGTTTTAGATCAACAACTGCAGCGGAAACAACAAACCATTAGAAGAGTCAAGTAGAGAAAGAATTCTACTATCTTCTAAGATTTAAAAGTCCATCATCAATATTTTATCCCTGTAACATCAATTAATAATCATCTTTAACCAAATATTCATCTTTGCACTACAAGCCAAAGATATTCATTTGTATTGTCAGTCGGTCATGTTCATCTCAACACCTGTTCATCTTTGCACTACAGGCCAAAGATATTCATCAAGTAATTATACATCTTTGCACTACAGGCCAAAGATATTCATTTGTATCATCATTTAGGACTGAGGATGATGAAAAATATCTTAAAGAGAACGAATCCAATGAGACAGAAGGACAAATAGTAGGGATTCGTATAACAGTTTATCCAAGATCAATAATACTTCATAATAATCAATTGTGAAGCAGAATTCAAAAATAAAGATCAAAACATGGATACAATCAAAGATAGTAACCATAATAGACATCTTGGACAAAAAGAGAAAATTTTATTTTTCGGTGAATAGTGCCGTATTCGTGAATAGTGCCGTATACGTGAATAGTGCCGTATACGTGAATAGTAACCCCCGACACAAAAAGTTCCAAATTTGATAAAAACTCATATCAATATTTCAGCATAATGATATTGAAGAAAATAATATCATTAAGAAGAAAATAATATCCCTTACCTCAAAATATCAGTACTTCTGGTCGGAATACCGGTATAAGGCTGAAAGAAACTTGCTCTGATGAATAGAAACTCTCAAAGTATCTAAATACTCACAAAATACACTCAATAATCTAGAGAGAGAAAGAGAGAAAACTTGTTTCTGGTGTAATTTTCAATTCTAACTTAGCCCTCTATTTATAGGAAAATTTTGGTAGGTTTGACCTGCAACCTGATGGCTTTACCTGCTACTATTCCCACCTACCACATTTGAAATATAATTCAGCACATTTCTTCACCAACCACAAGTGGGGCCCACCAATTCTAGAATTTTCCACCAAAATGATAAACTCCGAAAATTCAACAATTTCTGAACCAGTCATCTTGTAAAATTCATAATAAATCATACGTTCATTTTTAACGGTTCAAAATTTGTGGCATATACTCAACTTATATATGTATAACATATCCAAAATTTACCACGATCCAACGGTCGGATTAAAAATTATAACCCCCGCAAAATATCTCAAAAACCCTGATTTTTAATACCTCCATTCCGACAAAAATATGGATAAAAACCTCAACATTAACTCCTTCATTTTTAACCACAAAAATATATCCCTCATTTATATCCACATAAAATAAATATTTCCTTATCATATGAATCAATAATTAATTATTCATAAATAATATTACAGAATCACATTTATGACAACCAGGCCGTTCCCAGGAAAGAGGGGGCTTTCCAATAAGGATTTCTCCTTACTGGCGCGCAATTAGATGACCAAACCTCTCCTTAGACAGAACTTTCTAGACATTGCCAATAATGTTATCTAATAATATTATTCAAATAATATGAATTATTGATCTGATAAATGAAAATACTGTGCAGCAACAATTATTGAAACAACAATAATATAAAATATCAACGCAGCAATTATTGAATCAATAAAATAAAATATTGAATAATAACTACTGTAACAATTATTGAGTAGTGCCTTCTTACGTAAGAATCAATAATTGGTGCAATACCGTGTGCTACTGTATTTTAACCACCGGGTATTCCAACAGTATTAACGGTAACAACTACGCCGTTATTTATAAATAACTTATACTTGTCGTTTTCTTCATCCAATCGCTTTCCGTTATGGGGCCCACACAAGGCTGCGTCGTCGTACGAATATTCCCCGACAGCAAGAATATTCCACGACCAACCGAATATTCACCGACCAAAAATAAATATTTTATAACCACTTGCTTATTTTGCAAAATTTGCACATTTCACCCATAACCAAAGTATTATATCAAATTAACCCCTTATTATTCACAATAATATTTAGAGAAAATTTGATTTTATTCATTAATAAGTTGGGGTCTTACAACCTCCCCTCCTTATGAAATTTCGTCCTCGAAATTGACGTACGTACCTGATGTTTCAAAAAGGTGAGGATACCTCGCTTTCATTTCTGATTCCAACTCCCAGGTCATTTCTTCAATAGCATGGTTTCTCCACAAAACCTTAACTTGTGGTATAACCTTCGTGCGTAGGACATGCTCTTTCCTATCCAAGATCTTAACAGGTACCTCCTCGTACGTTAAATCTTCAGCTATCTCGTCTGGTTCTAACTCAATAATGTGGTTCGGGTCTTTAACATATTTACGAAGCATAGATATGTGAAAAACATTATGAACACGAGACATGCTTGGAGGTAATGCGAGTCTATATGCCACATTTCCTATTCGCTCAAGAATCTCAAATGGACCAACAAATCTTGGATTGAGCTTTCCTCTCTTCCCAAATCTTGTAACTCCCTTCCATGGTGCAACACGTAACAATACATGATCCCCAATATTAAATTCCACGTCCTTCCGATGAAGATCCGCATAACTCTTTTGTCGATCCTGTGCCGTTTGTATACGTTGTCGAATCGTTTGGATCTTCTCTGTAGTAATGCGTACCAACTCTGGTCCCAACAATGTTGCTTCACCCACCTCGTCCCAGCATACTGGAGAACGACATTTTCTTCCATACAACGCCTCAAATGGAGCCATACCTATGCTCGCCTGATAACTGTTGTTGTAGGAGAATTCCACCAATGGTAGGTACTTATCCCAACTCCCTTTGAGATCTAAGACACAAAGTCTTAATAGATCTTCAAGAGTTTGAATAGTCCTCTCTGATTGTCCGTCCGTTTGAGGATGGTATGCTGAACTGAATCGTAAATCCGTGCCCATAGCTTTCTGCAAGCTAACCCAAAATCGTGAAGTGAATCTTGGGTCACGATCCGAAACTATGGATACTGGCATGCCATGCAATCTCACAATCTCGTTCACGTACATACTAGCAAGACGTTCAAGGGAATAAGTCTCACGTATCGGCAAGAAATGAGCGGACTTGGTTAATCTATCAACAATAACCCAAATCGCATCTATGCCTTGAGAAACCTTGGGAAGACCCGTAACAAAATCCATAGTAATGTGTTCCCACTTCCATTTCGGAATCTCAAGTGGTTGCAATGGACCCTTTGGTACTTGATGCTCCGCTTTTACACGTTGACAAGTTAAACATCTCGAGATAAACTCCGCGATCTCTCTTTTCATATTGCTCCACCAAAATGTATGTCGAAGATCGTGATACATTTTGGTACTCCCAGGATGGATTGCAAACGGTGTGTTGTGTGCCTCCATCATTATTCTATGCTTCAAGTCAAAATCGTTAGGAACACAAAGTCTGGAGTTGACTCGAAGTATTCCTTCTTCATCGATTCTTGCTTCTGGAATAGCACCTTCTTGCACTTTCTTCTTCATACGCATCAGCTCTATATCCGTAGCTTGAGCAGCTTTAACTTTATCGATTAAAGTCGGTTCTACTCGTATATTTGATATCATCATGTGGGTACTTGGAGCCTTCATCTCTATCTCCATCCTTTGCAAGTCATACAAAATGGGCCTTTGTGTTAAAAACATTGCACTCGTACCCGCATATGATCTTCTACTCAATGCGTCAGCTACTACGTTTGCTTTTCCAGGATGGTATTGGATGGTATGATCGTAATCTTTCAACAGCTCAAGCCAACGTCGTTGCCGCATGTTGAGTTCCTTTTGGGTGAAGAAATATTTGAGGCTTTTATGATCTGTATAGATCTCCACTTTCTCCCCATAAAGGTAGTGTCTCCAGATCTTCAACGCAAAAACGACTGCTGCCAACTCCAAATCATGAGTAGGATAATTCCTCTCATATTCTTTGAGTTGTCGTGAGGCATAGGCTATGACTTTCCCATGTTGCATGAGAACACATCCTAACCCTTTGCCTGAAGCATCGCTGTAGATAACAAATCCATCCGAACCAGATGGTATTGTCAAAACAGGTGCCGAAATGAGTCTCCTCTTGAGTTCTTGGAAACTCTTCTCGCATTCCTCACTCCATACGAATTTTGTATCTTTCCGAGTCAGCTGAGTTAACGGAGTAGCGATTCGAGAAAATCCTTCCACAAATCTCCGATAATAACCAGCTAAGCCCAGAAAGCTACGTACTTCGGTTACCGACTTCGGTTGCTCCCAACTTTGTATGGCTTCAATCTTCGCCGGGTCGACAGATACTCCATGTTTTGACACCACGTGCCCAAGGAATGCTACTTCCTCAAGCCAGAACTCGCATTTCTTCAGTTTGGCATATAGCTTGTTTTCACGAAGCCTTTGCAGTACCAGCTTCAAATGGCGCTCATGATCTTCACGGCTTTTGGAATAGATGAGGATGTCATCAATAAAGACAACAACGAACTGATCCAAATATTCTTTGAATACACGGTTCATCATATCCATGAAGGCAGCAGGAGCATTAGTCAATCCAAAAGACATTACTAAGAATTCATAATGCCCGTACCGAGTTCTGAAGGCAGTCTTTGGAATATCCTCAGTTTTAATCTTCAGCTGATGATATCCAGAACGAAGATCGATCTTTGAAAAGAATTGTGCTCCTTGCAACTGGTCAAACAGGTCATCAATGCGAGGTAGCGGATACCTATTCTTGATGGTGACATGGTTCAATTCTCGATAGTCAATACAAAGTCGCATACTCCCGTCTTTCTTCTTTACGAATAAAACAGGAGCACCCCAAGGAGACGTACTAGGACGAATAAAACCGATGTCCAACAACTCCTGTAGTTGGACTTTTAACTCCTGAAGTTCAATAGGAGCCATTCGATATGGGGTTTTAGAAATGGGCTTTGTACCGGGTTCAAGGTCAATAAAGAATTCAATTTCTCGTTCCGGGGGTAGACCGGGAAGTTCTTCAGGAAATACATCGGAAAATTCTCTAACAATAGAAATATTATTCAAATCTGACTTGTCTTTGTTCAAATCCATAACATGGGCTAAGAAAGCTTGACATCCGTTTTTCAATAAACGAATAGCTTTGTGGCTCGATATGACAGTGACTGATTTTAGTGGTTTAGTAGTTTGAATTCGTATGACAGGTTGGTTAGGAATATGAAAACTAACAACCTTACGAAAACAATCAATTTTAGCATGATGAGTGGTTAACCAATCAATTCCTAAAATCACATCAAAAGCAAGTATCTTTAAAGAGATAAGATCAACAGGTAATGTGATAGCGCCAACTTGGATCATGCAAGATTTATAAACTGTAGATGTAACGAAGGTTTCACCCAACGGAGTTTCAACAGATAAGTTAAAGTCCAATTTCTCCGGAGTCAAGTTTAAACGTTGAGCACAAGCAGGAGAGATAAAAGAATGGGTAGAACCGGTATCTAGTAAAGTATAAACTTCGTAAGAATTCAAGATTAGCTTACCCGTGATCACCTCGTTCGGGTTTCTCGCGTTTTGGCCAGTAACGACAAACGCTCTTCCAGGAACCGCTGATTTCGCCTTATCCGGGACAGCCCTTGGAATCACCACTCCCGCTGAACTTGGTTTCGCTATAGTACAATCTCGAGCGATGTGGCCTTCCTTCCCACAGTTGTAACACACCTTGGATTGTTGTGGACAGTTTGGGCTGATATGTCCCTCTTTCCCGCATTTGTAACATCTAACTGGCGGTCGTTCTCCTCCCCTAAAATTTGTTGTTGGTGCTGGTGCTGGTGCTGATGTCTTCCCGTCATTGTTGAATCTCCTCTTTCTGAAATTTCCACTTGACTCACCTCTCCTATTATCATGGCCACGATGACCACCCGAGTGGTTACCGCCTTTGTTCGTATTTTTCCCTCCTCGTTGGTTATCATCGCTCTGATGATTGCTGTCACCGGTATGACCCTGGTTGTGGTCCCTCGGTTGAGTATACTCATTATCTCTCTCTAATAATTGGGCCCTGTTGACAACGTCTGAATACAGAGAAAATTTATGAGAGATAAGGTATTGACGAATCTCAGGTTTTAAACCTCTCAGAAACATCCGCGTCATTCGTTCCTCATTTTCGACCAAATGAGGTGCAAACCTGGATAACTCTGCAAACTTCGCCTCGTACTGGGACACCGTCATGTTGTTTTGTTCCAGTCTAATAAACTCAACCTCCTTCATATGACGAATACTTTCGGGAAAGTACTTGTCATTGAACAGTTTTTGAAATGTTTCCCAGGACATGTTGAGTGCGTCAGGCTGGGTACGCTTCACAGACTCCCACCAGTAGTCTGCCTCACCGCGGAACATAAAGGTAGCGAATGGAACCTTCTGTTCCTCCGTGCATCCCAAGACATCAAATATCTTGGTAATTTGCTTGACCCACGTTTCCGCCATGATCGGATCCGGCTTTCCCTTAAATTCGGGTGGTCCCAATTCTTTGAACTGCTTAGCTGTGACAAACCGCGCGTTGTTATCATTTCCACCCGTATTCTGCACACGAGTCTCCCTCGTCTGATTTTGCATGAACTGCAAAAAGCTCCTAAACATTCCATCATTCATCGTTTGCTCGGTAACGTTGTTTACAGGAGGAATATTGCCTTCCTGTTGCACGTTCCCCTGGGTAGTGATCAAAGGTGTCTCCACGGTCTGATTTACTCCATTATTAACGTTCTCAGCTGCCATTCTTAAATACTGCCATAAAACAAGGGTTAATAGTCATGTCATATATTATCCCTATACTCTGACCGACCAAATAAACACCAAATAAACTTAGTCAGGTCATACTAGCGAAGGAATTCCCCGTCTCTCCCCTCCTAGTTCTTGTCTCACATCTCAGCCAGGGATCATATCCCTAAGCTCTGATACTAACTGTGACGCCCCCAGAATAGGTATACAACACCCATTCTGAGTCGCCAAATACATGGTACAGAAAGCAAACTACAACTTCAATAATACAATTGTCGTGCAAAATACGACAACACATACTGTGAGTTTAAATACAAATATTGTCTTCTAGACAATATCCACACTCAAATAAATCCTCATTACAATTATTCAAACACTATTTTACAGAAATAGTGAGGACTGCTAATACATCTTTCTAGAACCATTACTCCATACCCCGACTAGATCCTGCTATGTTCTCACCTCCTGAGAAGAAAAATGGAACAAAAAGGAAAAGGGTGAGCTCAACTAGCCCAGTAAAGAATATTATGACTAAGATAATATACAATAAATTATCGTTAGTCTTCAACAGGGAAAAATCTGATAAAATATAATCGACAACAAGTTTTAGATCAACAACTGCAGCGGAAACAACAAACCATTAGAAGAGTCAAGTAGAGAAAGAATTCTACTATCTTCTAAGATTTAAAAGTCCATCATCAATATTTTATCCCTGTAACATCAATTAATAATCATCTTTAACCAAATATTCATCTTTGCACTACAAGCCAAAGATATTCATTTGTATCATCAGTCGGTCATGTTCATCTCAACACCTGTTCATCTTTGCACTACAGGCCAAAGATATTCATCAAGTAATTATACATCTTTGCACTACAGGCCAAAGATATTCATTTGTATCATCATTTAGGACTGAGGATGATGAAAAATATCTTAAAGAGAACGAATCCAATGAGACAGAAGGACAAATAGTAGGGATTCGTATAACAGTTTATCCAAGATCAATAATACTTCATAATAATCAATTGTGAAGCAGAATTCAAAAATAAAGATCAAAACATGGATACAATCAAAGATAGTAACCATAATAAACATCTTGGACAAAAAGGAAAAATTTTATTTTTCGGTGAATAGTGCCGTATTCGTGAATAGTGCCGTATACGTGAATAGTGCCGTATACGTGAATAGTAACCCCCGACACAAAAAGTTCCAAATTTGATAAAAACTCATATCAATATTTCAGCATAATGATATTGAAGAAAATAATATCATTAAGAAGAAAATAATATCCCTTACCTCAAAATATCAGTACTTCTGGTCGGAATACCGGTATAAGGCTGAAAGAAACTTACTCTGATGAATAGAAACTCTCAAAGTATCTAAATACTCACAAAATACACTCAATAATCTAGAGAGAGAAAGAGAGAAAACTTGTTTCTGGTGTAATTTTCAATTCTAACTTAGCCCTCTATTTATAGGAAAATTTTGGTAGGTTTGACCTGCAACCTGATGGCTTTACCTGCTACTATTCCCACCTACCACATTTGAAATATAATTCAGCACATTTCTTCACCAACCACAAGTGGGGCCCACCAATTCTAGAATTTTCCACCAAAATGATAAACTCCGAAAATTCAACAATTTCTGAACCAGTCATCTTGTAAAATTCATAATAAATCATACGTTCATTTTAACGGTTCAAAATTTGTGGGCATATACTCAACTTATATATGTATAACATATCCAAAATTTACCACGATCCAACGGTCGGATTAAAAATTATAACCCCCGCAAAATATCTCAAAAACCCTGATTTTTAATACCTCCATTCCGACAAAAATATGGATAAAAACCTCAACATTAACTCCTTCATTTTTAACCACAAAAATATATCCCTCATTTATATCCACATAAAATAAATATTTCCTTATCATATGAATCAATAATTAATTATTCATAAATAATATTACAGAATCACATTTATGACAACCAGGCCGTTCCCAGGAAAGAGGGGGCTTTCCAATAAGGATTTCTCCTTACTGGCGCGCAATTAGATGACCAAACCTCTCCTTAGACAGAACTTTCTAGACATTGCCAATAATGTTATCTAATAATATTATTCAAATAATATGAATTATTGATCTGATAAATGAAAATACTGTGCAGCAACAATTATTGAAACAACAATAATATAAAATATCAACGCAGCAATTATTGAATCAATAAAATAAAATATTGAATAATAACTACTGTAACAATTATTGAGTAGTGCCTTCTTACGTAAGAATCAATAATTGGTGCAATACCGTGTGCTACTGTATTTTAACCACCGGGTATTCCAACAGTATTAACGGTAACAACTACGCCGTTATTTATAAACAACTTATACTTGTCGTTTTCTTCATCCAATCGCTTTCCATTATGGGGCCCACACAAGGCTGCGTCGTCGTACGAATATTCCCCGACAGCAAGAATATTCCACGACCAACCGAATATTCACGGACCAAAAATAAATATTTTATAACCACTTGCTTATTTTGCAAAATTTGCACATTTCACCCATAACCAAAGTATTATATCAAATTAACCCCTTATTATTCACAATAATATTTAGAGAAAATTTGATTTTATTCATTAATAAGTTGGGGTCTTACATTCCGTACCTCAACAATCTCATAGGGTGCCTCCCAATTAGGCACCAGCTTTCCGAGATTCTAGGGCGTAGAAGCCTCTACCTCCCGAAGAACTAAATCACCTACTTCGAACCTCCCTAAACTCCTCAAATAAATCCAGGTTAACCAGAATGCCATCATCGTTATGTAATTCTTTGAACTGGCTGAATCGAAGTGAAGGCGACCCGATCTTAACTGGAATAAGAGCATCGATCCCATAAGCCAATTTAAATGGCGAGTCTCCCGTTGTAGTCCTCGGAGTAGTCCGATAAGCCCACAAAATACTAAGTAGCTCTTCAAGCAACCTTTCATTCGCTTCATCAAGCCTCCATTTGATTCCATTCAAAAGAGTCCTATTAGTGACTTCTACTTGACCATTCGACTGAGGATGAGTCACCGAAGTCTTCCGATGTTGGATGCCCAAATCTTTCAAGAATTGCTCGAATTTAGAGCTTACAAATTGTCCGTCATTGTCCGAAATCACCACCATGGGAATTCCAAATTGAAAAACCACGAACTCCTTCAGAAACTTTAAACATTCTTACTCCGTGATATGCCGAAGAGATTTAGCCTCTACCCATTTAGTCATGTAGTCGATGGCCACTATAACGAAACTAACATATCCTTTTAACTTTGGAAATGGTCCCAAAATGTTGATTCCCCATACAGCAAACAGAATCGGGATAGAACAGAATAAAACTCTTTAGGTGGCTGATGAGGAATAGAACTATCCAGCTGACATTTGGGGCACTTTTTCACTTAATCTATAGCGTTTTTGAAAATCGTAGGCCTATAATATCCCTACCTAAGCACTTTATACACCAAAGCCTTAGCACCCATATGGTCGCCACAAATCCCTTCAAATACCTCCCGTAGAGCATACTCGGCTTCGGATGGGATAAGACACCTTAACAATGGAGAAGAGTGAGCCCTTCGGACAGATCCCCATCGATAAACACAAAATTCAAACTTCTGTATTTTATTTTCTTCGCTAACATCCGATCCGGAGGCAAGACGCCATCAACCAAATAATCCAAATAAGGCGTCAGCCAACAATTCGACCTCTCAACACACATTACCTTTGAATGTTGAACACTTGGTGAATTCAAAATTTCTAAGTAGACTGACTTGTGAACGTACTTGCGTCTGTTGTAACCAATCTTGTCAGAGCATCAACTATCGTGTTATTCGATCTATAAACTCCCAAAAAAGTAAACGAACTGAAGTAATGATGTCGATCTTTGACATCGGCCAGATCCTTAACCACCATTGCCTCTCGAGCCTCATACTCTCCAGAAATATTCTTAACAACTAGCTGGGAATCGCTAAAGATTATTAACATTTTTGTACTTCCAAAATTTTTGCCAATCGAAACCCTGCCAAGATCGCTTCATACTTAGCTCATTGTTTGTGGCTTTGAACCCAAACCGAATAGCCTGCTGAACCTTAAAGCCTTCAGGACTTGTCAAAATAACCTGTGCTCCGCTGACCTTCGAAGTCAAAAACCCACTGCATACAGCGTCCAAGAAGTCAGAGTCGGGTGAACATCTGTAACTGTCTGAACTATCCCTTCTGCCTGGTCTGTAATGTCATCCGACTAAGAAAATGAACATTCTACCACGAAATCTATCAATGCCTACCCTTTTATTGTTGTTCAGGGATGATACTCCAAGATAAACTGTGTCAATTCCATCACCCATGCAGCTAGACGATCCGAGATATCTAGCTTACTCAAAATCTTCTTCAAGGGTTAATCAATATACACCACATCCAACCGACTTTGGAAGTAATGTCGTAGTTTTTGACAAGTTATTATCAGGGCATAGGCAAATTTCTCAAGGTTTGGATACTTGGTTTCTGCATCCCAAAAAGCATGATTCATATAATAGATCGGATGTTGCTTACCCTCAATCAACACAACTCTGGCCGCTAAAGGACTTGCAGTTAAATATAAGTATAAAGGTTCCGAAGGAACCGGCTTCACCAACAAAAGAGTTAAAGACAAATACCTTTTAATCCCCTGAAAAGCTACTTCACACTCTGAGGTCCATTGGAAAGTCTTCTCGTTCTTCGGTCCTTTCAATGTATCAAAAAATGACAAACACCTTTCTACCGACTTGGACATGAATCTCCTCAACGCTGTTATCCGACCAGTCAGTAGCTAAAAATCTTTATAAGACTGAGGAAACTTCATGTCCAAAATAGCTTTGATATTTTCCTGGTTCACCTCAATTCCCCTCTTGCTGATCAAATAACCTAGAAACTTTCCTGCTCCTAGACCGAAGGTACACTTTGTCAGGTTCAACCTGAGAACATGTATCTCCATACTCTTGACAATCATATCGTCGACATATATCTCCATACTCTTACTTAACTGCCTTGAGAACATGTAGTTCATCATCCTCTGGTAGGATGCACATGCGTTTAGTAATCCGAATGTCATCTTCTTGTAGGCGTAGATCGCCCGATGAGTGGATAAAAGTCCTTCGGACATGCTTTGTTCAAGTCAGTATAGTCAATGCAAACCCACCACTTCTCGTGAGCAAGACATCCAAAAATCATCGCCTTTTCTTCCCCGTAACCTTTCCGACCGACCCGCCCGTGGTCACATCCACCACCCCGCGAGTTGCCTGGGTCTGATCCTGTTGTTGGGATTTGGCGGTCGGATTCTGTACTGGGGTAGTGTTTGCTTGTTGTGCTCCCAAAGTGTTCTGTCCTGCTACGTATCGTACAAGTTCACCACTTTGGACGTTTTTCTCAACCAAGTCGTTCAGACCCTAGCATGAATTAGTTAAATGTCCGGCCGACTGATGATAGTTACAATATCTATTCTGAATTCCCCTGTTTGACTTTGTATTATCCTTGGCCGGCTCGAAGTAAGGCTTGTCTTTTATTTGCTCCAAAATAGTACCCAGATCTGGGTTGAGTGGGGTATAAATTTTGTTGACCCTCTGATTCGAGAAAGGTGGGCGTCCTCCTTCCGAACCACTATTCTTGTTGTTGTACTTTTTCTGTTGCCCATCCGACTTATTATTATTATTGTTGTCCCCTTTTGTATAGTTGTTCTTCTCCTTGTCTTTCGTCTTCTCTTACTAGCCCTGACTCAGACTGTTCAATGCCTCCTTTACTAATTTATAACCTTAGACCCTATCGAATGCTTCAGCCAAATCCTTTGGATGGTTGAACATCAAATCTTTCACCAACTTCTTTGATTTTACAATATCCAAACCATTCTAAAACAGTGAAAGTATGTTATGTTAATAAATATGGAGTTTGAAAGCATGTTATGTTTATGAAACTTAATTGTTAGTTCACTTTTAAACTGCATATTGTCACTAGTAATTTTGAATAAATCAAAGGGAGTTTATTTACAATTTACTCTATGTTAACGCCAAGATTCGTCCACGCACCCAATCACCAAAGCGCGTTAAATTCTACACAAAAACGAAGTCGCACCAAAAATTTGACGGCTTGGGTCGTCGGGAGATAGCTCCGATGTGAGAATGAGTATAGGCTGAATAATGTTTAACAATGGAGACTTAATTCTCTAGTGCTGTAAAATAATATTGTGTGTACCTAATAATTAGAGTATAACCTTATATTTATAGCGATCACACCTCTTTCCCCATATAGAATTAAAATTCCTCATTATGTATGATTTCTTAATAGAATTGAACTGAATCTCCTTAAAGAAAGAAAGTCAAATTATATCTTGACATTTTGCTTAGAAGTTAGAAATTAAATGTAATTAGTAATCTTGGATTCTTTAAAATACTCACTGCCAAAACAAGTTCCTACTTAGGTTAAAATAACTTCGCGTGAATTTTGACCCACTATATTATTTGGGCCCAAATAATTACACCACAACCCTCTAATTTTAAATGAACTTGACACATAAATAGGTCGAAAAACGTCTAGCACTATTAGACCAATTTAATTAATATAATATTAAATAATTATGATACAAATAGAATATGCGACTATAAGTCATCTTAAATAAACAAATTTAGATATCTAAAAAATTTATTCGAGCATGTCATATTGTATTTGTTTATACATTTCGTTAATTATTAAATAAACAAAACTGTGAAATATCATATTATTTGTATGACATAATTTTTGTATTAACGGGTTAAATGGGCATTTAACACGACCAATGATGATCTTGGCACAATCAATTGAACAAGTAATGTAAATATTTAACTATTTAATATAGTATCTCTCGGTTCATATAATACTCCATCCATTCTAAAATTAGAGATACAATTTAACTTTGAAATCAAAAGACGATATATTAAACTTTAAATTGATGTGATTGTATTTAATTTTAGTTGATTATACCAATTTTAAAGTTTAATATGTCGCAATTTGATCTTAAAAGCCAAATTATATCTCTAATTTTAAAACGGAATAAAAATTTCATCTAACACGACCTGCCCTGAAATGGGCTTCAGCCCACACAAGAACAGAACAGAACACAACACCGATGTCCGAAATCCATTTTATTTTTCATATGAAGGTGGGATTGAGAATTCAAAATAATGAAAAGAAATATTAAGGCACACTGAATCAGATATACAAGATTCAATAAATACCCCATATATTTTGAGGTATTATCCATTATTTAAAGTCTAATATTGTAATACTCCATTTATCCCTATTTAAATGACGTTTTATATTTTTTTATTTGTCCCTAATTAATTGACGTTTGTTCAAATCTAGAAGAATTAATAATAATTTTTCCAAAATTACCCTTCATTACTCTACCTATTTTTTTGGTACTTTAAACTCTTGTGCTATGATAAATTAATGATTTAAGGGTATTATAGACAATTGAGTACTATATTTAATATTTTCCAATCATTATCTTAATTCTTGTATCCATCTCTAAAGCTTCATTTAAATAGGGATGGAGAAAGTACTATCTACTCTACATCAGCTCAATTCTTTTCTTCTTCCTTTTTTTTTTCTTCTCTTGGTACAAAAATATGGGTTTTCTTATGGAGCTAGTTTGGCATTAGATGTTACAACTCCCTCATTTTAAAACAATGCCATGGAAGTATAATTCCACAAAAGTTCCCCTTCACTTAATGGGCTTGAGTTTTTACTATTTTAAAACAAGAAGAATTCAGAAGGACTCACCTTCATCACTGCAGCCATGACAACCCAAGTGGGTGGGTGGGTATTTTCACATATACAATAGGAATATAGGATCCTCCCATACAATATTACTGAACGAGCAGAGTTAGACATGAAACTTCCAGCTAATTTACCTTTATTACTTCAGATTAGCATCTCATTAAACATGCTTTAATAAAATTGTGGTGCATTAGGAATCATTATCTAAATATGTCTCAAGAGGGTTAATTGCCAACTTCTAAACCATACATAAAAGTTAAAACAATGATAAATGAATTGATCCATTATCTCAAAAGCAGTATAGTAGCAAAACAATTACTGACCTAATTGAATGAACGATTCAAGATCCCTAGGAGCGTAAAGCACAGAAGATAAATGAATCTAAAAGAATGACATTAAAAAAGTTTGCATCCTGTACCCAAAGATTATTGAAGCTAAAACTGACAAACAGGCAGCAACATGTTTTTAGTGACGAAAAAACATCTTTAAAGAACGCACAGCTAAACAAATATAATAACCACCCCCAATTCGATCAGTGTGAAAATATACTAACATGGCAATGCCCAGAAACGAACCAAAAAGTAGTCAGCTTGAGTTACTATCAGAATACGCCTTCAATTCGCTCCCTTTGCTAGCAACATCACCATTGATTCCATCTAAATCCAGAGACTTGACACTAATCTTTTTTTGATCAATCTGAGTGGATGTCCTATCAGCCGCCAGCTGTGCATCGATGATAACACGTTGACTTGATTTTCCATTCGGCACACTTCCCATAATCCCATTGTAAACATTGGCAGTCACACCTGTTGCCTCAATACTACCATTCATGTTGGAAGGATAGAAATTTGCAGCTCCGATATACGGCAATGGACTTCCCCAGACACGGTTCATTGCTGGGCCAGTCCACGGGTTTCTAGGTGCAACTTGAGTCATCCCAAAACCAATCCCACCGTATCCTCCAGTAGGGTAACCACCACTAAATACGCCTGCTCCATACGGGTACCCACCAACAACACCATATCCTGAAAGAGGTCCATAACCTGAATGGTGTCCATAATCCTGAAACAAGTCATATCTAGGACTATAAGACTGAAAATTTCCGTCCTGATAACTATTAGAGTCAAACCCCCTCCCACTACCCATTCGCCCATTATAAGCAGTGTTACTTGCATCTTTTGGCACAGCCTTCTTGACCTCCACATGCTTACCACCCAATCCATGAAAGCTCTTCAGTAAAACATCCTCAACAGCATTCTCTGAATCAAAAGTTATAAACCCAAAACCCCTGGGTCGTCGAGTGACATTATCATGCATCACAACAACATCTGTGATCCTACCAAACTGCTCAAAGTAACTCTTGAACTCATCCTCCGTTATATCAGCTGATAAACCCCCTACAAAAATCTTCTTAGTCCTAAACTGTACATTTCTCCTACCATTACTTCTGCTGTTAATACTCAAAGATCTACTCTGTTGTAGTAGAATTTCATTTTGTTCAGCTCTAGGTATCGCTCTTTTCACATCTACCTAAAGAAACATTGCAGAATATATATAAAACTGAATCAACACAAATACTTAAAAGTGTGAGACACAACTTGTCATCTCCAGTTTAAAATTCCAAAAACTAAACTAAAACTAAAACAAAAAATCAAAAATTACTCCCGCAAAATGGGTAAATAATGAGAAATAAAGATTAACTTTCTCCCCAAAACTAAAAGTCAACACTCCATCCTACAAAAACAAGGGATTCTTTCTCCCAAAATTGCAGAACATTGCAAACTACAGATTCAAATCACAAGCTTCTTTATTTTTAAAAAAATACATTAACCACAAATACACAAACCCACATACATGAGAACTTCAAATTACCAAGGAACAGAAACAAATACCTATACCTTATTGAAATCCAAACAACCAAGAACTATAACAATTAAATCTTTATTAACAATCCTCAAAAGAGTTTTAAGGGGAAATTTTTTATTTAAAAAAAATGAAGAAAAGGGTATTAAATGTGAACCCATACCGTTCTGCCAAGAATGTAATGGCTGTGTTCTTGAAGAGCTTTACCAACAGCAGAAGGGTCAATGAAGGAAACAAAACCAAAACCTCTTGGTTCCCCTGTATTTCGATCTTTAGCAATCATAGCACTCGCCACTGTTCCGTACTTACTGAAGTGCTCCTTTAGAACGTCTTCGGTCGTTACCCATGACACTCCTCCCACAAAAAGTTTACGTTGCTCTTCTGATTCTTCCATTCAAA
The DNA here is from genome assembly GCA_016801055.1 of Panax notoginseng. Taxonomy (NCBI): domain Eukaryota; kingdom Viridiplantae; phylum Streptophyta; class Magnoliopsida; order Apiales; family Araliaceae; genus Panax; species Panax notoginseng. Next base: position 13,904,429 of record CM029021.1, on the reverse strand, counting down.
ATCAATCAATTTCGCCAAAACCCTAAAACCCCAATTGGAAAAAAATAACCGAAACCCGGCCAAATTATAAACCTAATTTTTAGGGTTTATCCCGCCCGCATACGATGAAAATAGTGGAAATGGGATGTTAATTTTGTCTGGTGAAACTAGCGAAATCAATCTGGGAGTGTTGTAGTGCTAAAAGGAACCTCTCTAGGATTTGTTTGGAAATTAAAAAAAAATACGTAAATTAAAAAAATTACTAAACCTTTTAAACTATTTAGTTTATGTTTATATTTATATTATTCCCCAAAAAATTAGACTCATATCATTTTTAATATTAGATTTATGTCTATTAAATTTATACTACTTAATATAATAATTTTTTTGTATATTTCTTACTTCCTCCGTCCTCATGACTAAAAGTTCACGTATTTTTGTTCTTAAAATGTCAAAATGATGAGATAAAATAATACATAAAATTAATCGTAAATATATCATTTAGTGAGATTTATTAGTATAAAAAAAATAAAAATATTCATCATTTAAAGATAAATTTAAAATTTTTTTATATTTTTAATTAAAAAAAAACTTTTTTTACTCTATTTCTTCTATTTTTATTTTTTTTAATATGTGTAGATTTTAATTTTTTAGTTTTTTAGGAACAGAGGGAGTATTATTTTAAATATTATTTTTTATGCTAGATTTATGTCTGTTAAAATTATAATTAGGATATATACACTAGTATGAATTGAATAAAATATTTCTATACTAAATTGAATTATTAGATGATTCATAAATAAATTTAAAATAGATATAAATTTGTTGCCAGTGAGGACTTAGGTGAGATTAAGATCATTGAGTTTCATATTGGATTCTCATCATTGTATAAATTAATTTGTATTCTCTCTTATAGTGAACTTTATTTTCAGCAAGTCTTTATTTTCTTGATTCCTTCTATACCGTAAAGTTTACTAAAATTATAACCTTGCGACTCTTTCTATGAAATTGATATTGCACTTACCTTGATATTTCTTTAGAAAATTGTTAATTTCACAATAGAAAATATTATTTTCACAATAAAATTATCATTATAAATCCTATAGCGACGGTTTTTACGGCCGCTATACATCTACAACACTGTTGTTGTGAAAATAATAAAAAGTATTGTGGATTTAATAATTTTCATTCCTTTAAAGTGGGGTTGTTAAAAAAAAGTAAAGAAAAAAAAAATCCTCATCTAAAAGAATATACTAGTTTTTTAACTTGAAATTATTCAATGAATATGATTTTGTTATTCTGTAAATATAGTAACATTTAATATATATAATAACAAAGTTAAGCAAATCAGATTTAGAAAACAAAATGCATTGTACTACTTACTTGTAAAAAGAAGTCAGATTCTGGAAATATAAAACAGATAAATTCGAGTTCTTTGAATTCACAAAGTCTCCTTAAAGCAAATTTATTTCCTCACTGGTGCTAAAAGATTTGTTGAATAATTGTTTCCCAAGATAAAACGGATTTACAATTCTTAATTAATAGCACTTCAAAATTAAGAATTCTGCGAACGCAAATTCTATGTTCTGTACTTGAATGATGAGACAGAACCAGGAATGCAAACTGGAAAAACAGATGCGAGAACAAGGAAAACGACGTATAGATTATTAAGAATGCGCTCACGGATAGATTATTTATAGAATAATTTCGTGGCATATCAAACGGGATACGAACGTTGGCGCGCAACTGTTCGTCAAAACGTAGTATCGTGACAATAAATTAAACAAAATCAAAACGACGAAGTATGATGATAAACAGATTTTGTCCAAAAAATTATATATATCCCATCCCGACCGAACGGCGACACGCGTGTGGATTTGAACCAAGCCTTGGCTAGATCCTTTCCCTTCCACAAAAGTGGGCTGCCCCTTAGGGCCCTTTCCATTGAGCAAACATCCCATATATAAATTCTTCACTTTTCTCTTCACCTTCCTATGTGGGACTATGCAATTTACAACATTTCAAGTAGGTGACTTTGGAGTCAATTTTCTAATTCAATTCATAGTAGATTTGAACTAATAAGTATATCATGTTATACTCCTTGCAGAGGAGAACGTATTGATGCATAGACACGAAATTTTCGGAGTGTGGATCCCACATTAAATTGAGCCTCAAAATGCTCAATATTTAATTTTTCAAACCCATTTCCATCAAATTTTACGTATAAATTATTAATGTGACGTGTCTGATTATAAATGGTTATAGAGATTTATTTGTATTTTATGGTTTGCCTCTCATTCTTATTTTATATTTTGATGGAGTATGCAATAATAAAATTTTATTTAAACCGACATTATTACATTTATTTTAATGATAATAATAAATTAATATTAAGTAAAATAATTTTATTGTATTTTGTATATCATTAATAGACTCGGTGTTTTTGTTCTGCGAACGGGTCTATCAAAAATGACGTCGTCTTCAAGGAGAGTCATATCTAGCGTTCTCAGTATTAAATTGCGGATTGACTAGGAGTATTTTGGACATCAACCAATCCACAATATTAAACTACGGATTGGAGATCGTCCTTACTGTTCGATCCGTGGATAGACGATTTAGAATTGATGTAAGAATAACCTTATTCTTACAATCTTAACTATTTATCAGTCCCCTCCCCACCCCCACCCACACACACACACACACACACACATAGGATATCCATCCACATCAACCGGTTGTTGGGAAGCAACCCATTTTGGCTCAGCCGCTACAACCTGCAGCGGCTTATAAAAAAAAATTCTAACAAGCCGCTACACGTTGTAGCGGCTGGGCCAAAATGGGTTGCTCCCCAACAACCAGTTGCTGTAGATGAAATCCCATATATATATATATATATATATATATATATATATATATATATAAACTTTCAGATAAGATTCAAAATTGATTGTTGTGGTAAACAAATGTAAGTAATTGAAAAATTACTGTTAAAGTTCATCTTATGAAATAACCAACAAAAAAAAAGGTAAAATTAATAATGGAAGAAAAACACAAACACAGCTCTCTCAAATGTTCAGCTGGCAAGACAATCTCTTCACTCTCTTCAACTATCAATCCAAATTAATGTAAAATGAGCCTATCTCTTTCGAAAATCTGGAGATTCAGTGAAAATTAGCCAAATATTTATGGAATGCAATTGTAATTGAAGAAAAACTTTTGTAGCAAAAGTCTAGAATTCAGTGGTTCGATCTTGGAGTTGGAGATAAAAACTATAGATTTTTTCATGCTAAAATAAAGAGCAGGTGGAACTCTTAACAAAATCCTTGGCTATGGAGGATGATCAGAGGGAGTTATACCTCATGATGCTGATCAGATTAAGAATATTGTTGTTGGCTTTTATAGAGACCTCCTTGGTTCTAGAAACTCTACTCCTTAGTCTAGTTATAATGCTCTTGTAGCGGAATTGTACGATCCATCCCACATCAATTCATCACCTAACAGCGCACACCGGACCCAATAAGTATGTTGGACCACCTCCTTACCTAAAAGGTTAACCTATTAGGTTGAGGCTCTAACATACTTATTAACTCATTTACACTCTTGAATTTATCCAATGTGGGATTCATGTGAAATATCCCAACAATCTCCACCTTTCACTTGAATACCCATCACAAGTATATTAGAGTATTCACCATTTTTAAGCACACCTTCTTTGAATCATTCAAGAGCTTTGCTTGACTCTAATACTACTCCACCACGCCAGCCGCAAACGTGTCTCAGCAGTTTCTTAGAGCCATCCTGAGCCCTGCTCCACCCGATTCAAATATTTCACCTTTGAGTCCCTCTTCAAGAGCTTTGCTTAACTCTAATATTACTCCACCACGCCCGGGACAAACGTGTCTCAGTAACTTCCCTAGAGCCATCCTAAGCCCGCTCCATCTGACTCAAAAAATTTTCCCGTGCTCCACTCACGAGGCCTGCGAATTGCTTAACTCTAATATTACTCCACCACGCCCGGGACAAACGTGTCTCAGTAACTTCCCTAGAGCCATCCTATGCCCGCTTCACCTGGCTCAAAATTTTTTCCCGTGCTCCACCCACGAGGCCTGCGAATTTACCTTCGCACTCCCACATCAATTCATCACCATGCAGCGCACACCTGTGTAAACGGGCCCAATAAGCATGTTGAACCACCTCCTTACCTAAAAGGTTAAGCTATTAGGTTGAGGCTCTAACATACTTATTAACCCTTCTACACTCTTAAAATATCTCAACAGCTCTTGCTTATGTTATTTCTCATAGCATCAACCCTGATATTGCTGCTTCTCTGGAGGGTTATGTTTCACAAGAGGCGGAACTAGGGGGTCATATGCTGCTGGAATATCCGGGGACATTTTTAATACGCTTAAAGGTATGAAAAAGAACAAAAGCTCGGGTCTTGATGGGTTTAATGTAAATTTCTTTCTTCATTCTTGGCAAACATTTGGAGATGATTTTGTTAGAGTTGTCTAGTCCTTTTTTGCTTCGGGTAGTATACTTAAAGAGTCAAATGCCACAGCTATTATCCTCATTCAGAAGGTTCCAAACCCTTCAAATATGACCGACTTTCGTCCTATATCATGCTATAACACAGTCTATAAATGTATTTCAAAAATTCTTATTGATAGCTCTTTCTGACCTCATTTCCAAATGTCAAGTTGCTTGTTCCTGGGCGAAGATTTGGTGACAACATTCTGCTAGCCTTAGAACTTCTGAGAAATTATCACAGGCCAAAGTGTCAATCTAGAATTGCAGTCAAGATTGACTTGAAAAAGGCTTTTAATTTGGTTCTGTAGGAATTTTTTTTATGCTCTCTCTCTTTTTGGTTACCCTCCTAAGTTTGTTCACTGGGTTAAAAGTTGTGTTTCTTCAGCTATGTTTTCCGTAAAAGTAAATGGAACTCTATGTGGATATTTCAAAGGTCAAAAAGGTATTGGTCAAGAGACCCCTTATCTCCATATCTTTTTGCTCTGCTGTTGGTTAAAGAAACTGCTTCTTCAGATTTCAAATATCATTGGAGAACAAAGACATGTAAGTTAACTCACTTATGCTTTGCGGATGGCTTGTTGTTGTTCTGTCACGCAGAATTAGGATCAGTTTGTGTTCTAAACAAATGCTTATCAACTTTCTCAAACCTATCAGGTATGTCAATTAACCATGCAAAAAGTCAATGCTTCTTAGCAAATGTTCCACCTATGTTGTCTGAACGTATTCTTGCTGAACAACATTTCTCAAGAAGATTTGCATGTCAAATTTTTGGGTGTGCCTCTCATTACCATCAAGCTATCGGCTAATGATTGTGTGCCTCTCATTCAAAAAATTACTCAAAGAGTTCAATCTTGGGCTAATAGATTTCTTTCTTATTCGCTCTATCCTTTTTTGCTATTCAATCGTACTGGTCTGCCCATTTTTTGCTGCCCAAAGCAATTATTAAGAAAATTGATCAAACTCTGTTTCGTTTCTTATTGAAGGGTGCCTCGCTTGAAAAGTATGGCTCCAAAATAGCTTGGAAAAGAGTCACTCTTCCCCTTGTTGAGGGAGGTTTGGGTCTGAAAAGTGTTGAAGAATGGAATAAGGCATAAATTATATATCACTTGTGGCAAAGGGTAAGTTATATATCACTTGATATCTGCTGCCTATGCAACTAAGCCAATTAATCATTTGATCACCTCTTTTTTTAATGAGTTTTTTAAGCATATATTGAGAGTTGTTTTTGCTCACTATGATTGGTTTGAAATACCTTTTAGCTAGGATCAACTTATACATCATGTTCAGTTCACTCGTATGGATTACATGACTTCGCGCATCATAAAAATTTGCTTGGCTACTATGGTTTGCAAGATATGAAACAAGCGAAATCGCAGATCCTATGGAGATAAACCCTCTGTTTCCAAAACTACTGCTCAAAATTCTATTAACATTATCCAATGTAAATTGTTCCTTGTTAATAAATTGAGTAAATTTGTAAAAAAGCTGTCATTTCTTAGTGTTTGACGGTTATAATCTTTTCACTATAAAAACTGCATCATTGGTATGCCCCCTGATCTTGTACCTTTGTTTTTTTTTCAATATACTCTCAATTTAGCATACACAAAAAAAGTCACTTGTAAGTCTCTGAGGTGGTGTTTGATAAAAACTGAATAAATCTGAATCTAATTCTAATGAGTTGAATTTAAATCTAAATGAGTTGAATATGAATGAAAAAAATTATTTGATAATTGACATGTCTGAAACATAATGACAAAACTTTATTATTTTACCCATTTGAAAAAATTCAAAATTGTTGTAAATTTATTTAATATTACTTAATATAATAGTTAATATTTTTTTTAATTTTTTTATTCCATTCAGTTAAAAAAATTTGACTTAGCCATTTAGCTCGTCCATATTACCGATTCAGCCATTCAGATCAAAAAAAACATACTGATCGATTCAACCATTCAATCATTCAGCTCTAAACAAACTGTTGGAAATGGGATTTGAATGAGAAAATTGACTCGGGTCGAGTCGAGGTCGTGACGGGCGGGTTCGTGATATATATTTTTATCATCACAATACTACGTCGTTTTGACGACGGTTACATGCGAATTTCTCCTATAAATAAATGATGTGGGAAAGCATTGAATAACAAATTTTTTCAGTTCCGTTTTGTTTCTGAAATTCCCGTCCCGTTCCTTCCCTTATTCCCGTTCTGCAGTAAGAAATTCCCGTCCCGTTTCTTCCTTTCTGCAATTCCCGTTCTGTTTCTGCAAGAATCCCGTTTCTGCAGATTCCGTTCCTTCCCACCGTTCTGCAGTGTTTTCCTGTTCTGTAAATTTTTTTCCCGTTTTCTGAGTAAGTGTATTCATGCACCACTTTCATGTATCATTATTATTAATAGTAAAGTTCGAGTATATGTTAAACATATAATTTGCGTTCGATGAATTCTTAATTTTGTAATGCTACTAATTAAGAATTGAAATTCGTTTTATTTTGGGAAGCAATTATTCAATTAACCCTTAGCATCTGTGGAGGAATAAATTTGCTTTAAGGAGATTTTGTGAATTCAAAGGACTCAGATTTATTGATTAATATTTTCTGTGTTATATATATATAAAATTATGTTTTGTTTTATCATATTTATATATACTAAATAATACTATATATTACAGATAACAATCTTAAAGCAAATTTACTTTTCTGTAATTATAGTATTGTTTTTTGTGAACAGAAAATTATTTTATGTGAATAGAAAATTGTTTTATAAAAATTGGATTTCTAGAAATTCTGGAAACAATCATATTTATTTTGTCCATTACCGTGATTCATTTTTGTTGCACTCAAGTGAAGGAAGAAAAAAAAAACACGTCACTTTTCTAAAATATATATTACCATTGCCATGCATGATAACTGCTGAAGGTGTGTGTATTTGTGCAAGTGTTGCATTTGTTCATATTAAATATATAAATATATAATATATTATATTAATATATGAGTGCAGTTATATGAGTAATATATTATATTAACCGAACAAAAGTTACCGTTAAAATGCAGTAATTAGTTTGAATGTGCAATATTGGATGAGAATATGTTTAGATGCAGTAATCAGTAACATGCAAATTGCAGAATATGAACATATTTAATACTTTGTTATTTATGTGAACATAATAGTACATAATAACAGAAGATTGTAACAAATTAGTATTATATTATTTGTTTAGATTTATCTCTTTGTTAATACATAGTATTGATGTTAAAGATAGATATAAGTATATGAGTGCAGCAAGATTAACATTGCATGAAATTTATTTATTTATTTATTTTTTAATATGCAGTAAGGTTAATATTGCATGGTGCATGAAATTATTATTGGTATGAACAAAGTCTCCTTATTATTGGTATAATCAATGAGTGCAGTAAATATTTGTGATATATACTAAAGTCATCAGATTATGCTTATATATATAATACGTTTACTGTTAGTAAATATTTTACTGTTAGAAATTTACTGTTTAAAAAAAATGCTATATTTATATATTTCATATTTTTTTTTATCTATTACATGATGCGTCATAGCAGCTTTATGAATAAAACTTACATTTCCACAATTTTAGTTATGCACACCTGCATGCGTGTAAATGCAAGACTAACTTGCATGTTTTGTATATAATATAGATTAGCGTACTGATATTATATATATAATATTTATAATATACTTATTATGTGCTGTAATATTATTGTATGTTACTACATATAAAATATTCTGTTTACAGAAATATTATATATATTACATATTCACATACATAATATTCTGTTATTTCTAATATTGTTTAAATATATACGTGTAGTATATATAATATTTTGTTTATATATATTCTGTATGTGTAATAGTGTTTTATGTAAACAGAAAATTGTTTGCATATTAATAGATACTATTCTGTTATTGTTTTTAATTTCAAATAACAGTTTATTTTTATTGTTAATATATATTATTGTTACATCTTGTACAGACAGAAATTTGTTTCTGTCTATTGACAATAGTCTTTATTTGTATAACAGAAATGGCTTCTACAAGCACCATTCCTGCCGTGAGTATGTCTCATGGAGAAAAGCCTGAAAGGTTCAATGGAACTGATTTCAAGCGTTGGCAACAGAAAATGCTCTTCTATCTCACCACGTTGAACTTGGCAAGGTTTCTACAAGAGGACTGCCCTAATCTTGTTGAAGGGGAAACTGACAAGGAGAAAGTGGCTGCTGTTGATGCATGGAAACATGCAGATTTTCTTTACAGGAACTATGTGATGAATGGTTTAGATAATACATTATATAATGTATATTGTACAATTCAAACTGCAAAAGAACTGTGGGAATCTTTAGACAAAAAATATAAAACTAAAGATGCTGGCATGAAAAAATTCATAGTCGGTAGATTTCTTGATTATAAAATGATAGATTCTAAAGCAGTTATCACTCAGGTTCAAGAATTACAAGTAATTCTGCATGACATTCATTCTGAAAGAATATCATTAAGTGATTCATTCCAAGTTGCAGCAATGATTGAGAAACTTCCACCATCATGGAAAGACTTCAAGAATTATCTAAAGCATAAACGCAAGGAGATGAATCTTGAAGAATTGATTGTGCGACTAAGGATTGAAGAGGACAATCGAGGATCTGAAAAGAAGAGTGCAAAGAACTTCATTGAAGCAAAGGCAAATGTGGTAGAACAAAAGCCAAACAACAACAAAAGGAAGCGTAAAGTCAAAGAAGCTTTCAAGGCCAAAAAGAAATTCAAAGGCAAATGCTTCAACTGTGGCATTCAAGGACATAAATCTAATGAATGTCGAAAGCCAAAGAAGTTGAAGAAAGAACAAAAGCCTTAAGCAAATGTGACAGAACTGGAAAAGCTTTCTGAAGATGTTTCAGACATGAATCTTTCTGCAGTTGTATCTGAATGCAACTCGGTAGGAAACCCTAAAGAATGGTACGTGGACACTGGGGCTACTCGCCACATATGTTCCAACAAATGGATGGTTTCTACTTACAAACCAGTAGAAAATGATGATCAACTCTTCATGGAAAACTCCTCAAGTTCAAAGGTTGAAGGACGTGGAAAGATTATACTAAAAATGACATCTGGCAAAGAACTGACTTTGAATGAAGTTCTTCATATGCCAGATATTCGCAAGAATCTAGTTTTTGGGTCACTACCTAGCAAGAATGGCTTTAAGTTGGTGTTTGTGTCTGATAAGTTTATACTTACAAAGAATGATATGTTTGTAGGAAAGGGATACATGAATGATGGGCTCTTTAAGATGAATGTTATGACTGTTGTACCAAAGTCTATTAATAATAATAAAGTTAATTCTTATGCTTACTTGTTAGAGTCTTCAAACATATGGCATGCTAGATTAGGACATCTTAATTATGATACATTGCGTAGATTAATTAATTTAGAGTTCTTGCCTAGATTTGATATTAATCTGAAACATAAATGTGAAATTTGTGTGGAATCAAAAATGACAAGATTACCCTTTCATTCTGTTGAAAGAAAATCTGAACCTCTAGATTTAATTTACACTGATATATGTGACTTAAAGTTTGTGCAAACTAGAGGTGGGAAAAAATATTTTATAACCTTTATTGATGATTGCACAAAATATTGTTATGTATATTTGCTAAGAAGCAAGGATGAGGCTGTAGAAAAGTTTCAACTTTATAAAAATGAAGTTGAAAATCAACTTAGCAAAAAGATTAAAGCAATAAGAAGCGATAGAGGTGGTGAATATGAATCACCATTTGAAGATATTTGCTCTACTCATGGTATTATTCACCAAACTATTGCTCCTTATTCACCTCAATCTAACGGTATTGCTGAACGCAAGAACCGAACATTGAAAGAAATGTTGAATGCTATGTTAAACAGTTTTGGAGCACCCCAGAATTTGTGGGGGGAAGCTTTGCTTTCTGCCAATTATATTATTAATAAAGTACCTCACAAGAAAACTCATAAAACACCTTATGAATTATGGAAAGGTCATAGACCTTGCTATAAATACTTACGAGTGTGGGGGTGTCTAGCAAAGGTAATGGTTCCTAAACCTAAAAAGGTTAAGATAGGACCAAAAATAATTGACTGTATTTTCATTGGTTATGCAAATTACAGCAGTGCTTATCGCTTTCTTGTTCATAAATCTTAAATTAATGATATTCATGTTAATACATTTATTGAATCAAGAGATGCATCATTCTTTGAGAATATATTTCCATATAATGGAAATAAAGATTCAAATTCAAACAAAAGACCTTTGGATGCTACTAGTAATAATCCTGAAAATATAGACAAAGAGTGTGTATTGGATGAACCTAGACATAGCAAAAGGGCAAGGACTTCAACGTCATTTGGTCTGAATTTTCTAACATTTTTGTTAGAAAACGATTCTCGAACGTACAAGGAAGCAGCATCCTCTCCAGATGTTTCTCATTGGAAAGAAGCAATAAATAGCGAAATTGAGTTCATTATGCAAAATCATACATGGGAACTGGTGGACCTTTCACCTGGTTCAAAACCCTTAGGGTATAAATGGATCTTCAAAAAGAAGATGAAAACTGATGGCTCAATTGATAAATATAAAGCAAGGCTTGTTGTTAAAGGCTATAGACAAAAGGAAGAATTGGATTATTGACACTTATTCACCTGTTACAAGAATTACATCTATTCGGATGCTAATAGCAATAGCATCTTTAAATAGACTTAAAATACATCAAATGGATGTAAAGACTGCATTCTTAAATGGTGAATTAGATGAAGAAATATATATGGTGAAAGTATGCAAACTTGTTAAATCCTTGTATGGATTAAAACAAGCACCAAAACAATGGCATGAGAAATTTGATAATGTTATGTCAAAAGTATTCAAAAAGAATATGTCATTGTTTGTCTTTATGTGGATGATATGCTAATCATGGGTAGTAACAATGAAGTTATCAACTCTATCAAACGTATGTTGTCAAATAGATTTGATATGAAAGACTTGGGGGTTGCTGATATAATTTTAGGAATCAAGATTTCTAGAACCTCTGATGGAATTATATTATCTCAATCTCATTACATTGAGAAAATATTTAGAAATTTTAACAAGTATAATATAATTCTGAATAAAACCCCAGTTGATATAAATCTTCATCTAGCTAAAAATGAAGGTGATAGCATATCTCAATTAGAATATTCTCGTATAATAGGCAGTTTAATGTATGTCATAAACTATACTAAACCAGATATAACTTATTCAGTAAGTAAGCTAAGTTGGTATACGAGTAATCCAGGTAAAGATCACTGGAAAGCTATTTTGAGAGTTTTGGGATATTTAAAACATACTTAAAACTATGGACTGCACTATACAAGATATCCAGCAGTATTGAAAGGATATACTGATGCTAATTGGATATCTGATACTAAAGATTCAAAATCCATAAGTGGATATGTATTTACACTTGGTAGTGCAGCGGTGTCTTGGAAATCCTCAAAACAAACGTGTATTGCAAGGTCTACAATGGAATCAGAATTCATTGCATTAGACAAAGCTGGAGAAGAAGCTGAGTGGCTTCGTAATTTCTTAGAGGATATTCCAAATTGGTCAAGACCTGTGCCAGCTATATGTATACACTGTGATAGCCAATCAGCGATTGGAAGAGCACAGAGTCATTTATATAACGGTAAGTCACGCCATATACGACGAAGACATAATACTGTTAGACAATTACTCTCAAATGGAATTATCTCAATTGACTATGTAAAGTCAAAAGATAATATTGCAGATCCGCTTACGAAATGTTTAACAAGAGAGCAAGTGGAAAAATCATCGAGGGGAATGGGTTTAAAGCCTACTGTTTAAATAAGAGTCGTCATAGTGGCAACCCAACCTAGCTAACTGGAGATCCCAAGATCTAGGTTCAATGGGCAAACCGAACTATGTAGTATTCAGTAAAGCACTGAGGAGATATTAACTCCTAACCATTCCTATTATGAGACAGTGCACATCTGCCGCGAGAATTAGGATAAGATACGCTTTTAATGACTTTTATATCTTGAAATACGTTCAAGTGGGGTATTGCAGGATACTCTTGATAGAAGTCACCTACGTGAGTAAGAAGGGGGCCACTTCTGTGAGAATTTTAAAGGCTGAATTCTCTAATATACTCACGGAACCAAGAGGTGTTTCAAGGCCAAAATGAACACAAACGTGAGAACCAACTATGTCTGAAGAGATATTTTGTGAATTCTATTGTCTTGGTTTACACGAAAAGCTGACAGTTCAAAGACATCAAGTCTACTGATTAACCAAGTAAATCCGATAGATTTTACTAGGGCAAGTTCAAAGCCACTAGGCTACTTAACTTGATGAAATATCTTTTCTTATGTACTCGAACTAGTGTCTGCATATTCATAACATATTTTGCATATTGTAAAGCCAATTTTACATTCATCTGGGGGATTGTTGAAAATGGAATTTGAATGAGAAAATTGACTCGGGTCGAGTCGAGGTCGTGACGGGCGGGTTCGTGATATATATTTTTATCATCACAATACTACGTCGTTTTGATGACGGTTACATGCGAATTTCTCCTATAAATAAATGATGTGGGAAAGCATTGAATAACAAATTTTTCCAGTTCCGTTTTGTTTCTGAAATTCCCGTCTCGTTCCTTCCCTTATTCCCGTTCTGCAGTAAGAAATTCCCGTCCCGTTCCTTCCCTTCTGCAATTTCCGTTCTGTTTCTGCAAGAATCCCGTTTCTGCAGATTCCGTTCCTTCCCACCGTTCTGCAGTGTTTTTCCGTTCTGCAAATTTTTTCCCGTTTTCTGAATAAGTGTATTCATGCACCACTTTCATGTATCATTATTATTAATAGTAAAGTTCGAGTATATGTTAAACATAGAATTTGTGTTCGATGAATTCTTAATTTTGTAATGCTACTAATTAAGAATTGAAATCCGTTTTATCTTGGGAAGCAATTATTCAATTAACCCTTAGCATCTGTGGAGGAATAAATTTGCTTTAAGGAGACTTTGTGAATTCAAAGGACTCAGATTTATTGATTAATATTTTCTGTGTTATATATATATATATATAAAATTATGTTTTGTTTTATCATATTTATATATACTAAATAATACTATATATTACAAATAACACAAACACCCCCTCTAAAGCTAACATTATCTTTAACAAAAAATAATGGCTTAAATATAAATTTTTGTCCTAAATTTTTAACCTTTTTTTATTTCAATAATTGTTCTTTTAATTTTTTTAATTAGATGATCAAACTTTTAATTTTTTAAATTATGTACGATTGATCATGCCACGTTGTAAATTGGTGACATAGCACACTGACATGGCCAATGAATGATTGTGCGTAAAAAAAACATATTTTTAATGAGATAAAAGGGCAAAAATGTAAAATAACACATGAAACTAATTAATTACACAATTAACATAAATTGCAAATTTTGCACAGTTAACATTAATTAAACAAAGTACACAACTAACATTAATTAAAAATAATTACACAATTAATTTAACAAACGAGTGAAACAATTAACTTAGATTAACCAAATGACACCAATAATAAATTATGCAATAATTCAATTAAGAAAAAATAAAACCAATCAACATCCCACTACTTCGTGAATATGAACAAACCAAGTACGTCGGCTGCATTATCCGTCCAACCATCATCGACGCCTCCTCCACATGCAGCAACTGCACCAAGCCCTGCCACGCCGACCAAATCAAGTAATGTAAACATGTAAATTCGCTCTGTGGAGGGGTAGTTGGTGGTTGAAGATTGGTTTTGTTTTTTCACTGGTTTGGGTTTTGCTTGAGTCGTGGTGTCAGGTGTGATGGGAATTGTATGGACTGTGTGGGTGTGAGCTTGGATCGTGGTTTTGGTTTTGTTCGTCGTGGTGGTGGTTCTTTGTTCCAATCATACCTGATGACAATGATATTTGTTTTGATCCACGCCACCCCACCTTACCTTAAATTTGTTATGTGATTAATGATTTACTCTTTTGCTTTTTAATCTAATATTGAAAGTTAAAATCTCTTTTAAATATTATATTTTTTATTGCAGTGTCATTAAATGTTAATGGGTCATATCATCAATTTATGACGTATCATGGTCAGTTGAATATAATTAAAAATTAAATCATCTAATTGAAAAAAATTTTCAGAACGATTATCAAAATAAAAAAAATACGAAGAGTTCAAAATAATAATTTATATTTAAACAAAAAATAATTTGTGACCCGTAACAAAATATCGAAATATGTGCCGAGTCAAATACGGTGATAAATATCTTAAATTTGCAATTAATTACAATGTGTTTTGGATTTTTTTCAGCCTACATAATATGACTCTTTTCCAAAACAGTTGATGATTTTTGGTGGTTACTGGCCTAAGAAATTTGTTTACCATTTCCTAACTAAGCCCAGTCTTTGTTGGGCTTTTTATCTATGGGTTGTAACTTGTAAGTTGTGTTCATAGTAGTTGTATGAAGAAAATAGAAAATTATATAGCTTTCATTATTAAAAATTGAACCCCGTCAGTTGGCGTAATTATTCAAATGAGACCCCAGGACTGGTCGTAGATTCGGACGTATTTAGTTCGAATATCACCGGCTCAAATTTAGCCGACTCAAAGTAGGGAAATTAGGCGGACCGTAGATCGGATACTCCATATTATTAAAAAAAAAAGAAAAAAAAAAGGAGGAAAAACAGAAGTATGTTCCAAGCCTTTAACATTGTTGAGTCCATGTTCTCCTGCTACAAATGATTATGTATTACCTTGATCTCCCATTAATTAATTTATATAATTCGTGCGGTGCGGCTGTGGGTAAGATTAAGATTGGATCATGAAGGAAAACTTGTCGCCGGCGTCGTGCAGGAGGACTCAATCCCAAGATCTTGTCACATGCCAGGCCTCAATTAATTAATTATAGTATTATACTAATTGCGACCGGTCTTATGCGTGCGAATATTCGATAATTGTGTCCAAATTATTAATTATGGATATGTTAACATAAGAATCCACATTAATCATTTAACTAATCAATCCATTTAATTCATTGCATGTGACATGACAATAATGACCTTTTCTTATTTGCTGTTTTTACTTTCTAAAGTGGTCAAAATAGTAGTAGTAGTAGTAGTAAAATGAATTAGAGTGGGTATGATGTTTAGTTTAATTCTCATGGGGTTTCCCGATCTCGACCAAACTTTGTCGCCAAATTATATAATACTCTCTAAGAGAATAATGAGTATATAAAGTTGTGTATATTTTATATGTGTATAGTCTGTCAAAGCTATATCGTTTTGACATATTTATTTATGATTTATGATTTAGGAGGAGAAAAATTATTTTTTAAAAAAAATAAATCTGTCAAAATGACATAATTTTGATAGACTGTACACAAATAAAATATACACAATTATATATAATCATATTGCCTATAATATAATATACACATAATATGTGTATATTAAATAATTTTAAAGTTTTTTTCATACTAGGGGTAGTATTTATTATTCTTTTGTCTAACTTGTTGATGCCATGAGTGGGAGCCCATACTAGAGGTCTTGTTTCTGCTCCTCTAGGCAAGATTAAATCCAGGTTAGTCTCAAAAAACATTTGTCAGCCATGTGGCATGCCATGTCATGATTTATACCAATAAAAAAATTATAATAATTTTCTGTAACTAATTGCTCAAAGAAAGAAAAATTAAAGTAAAAACAAGTCATTGAAATTAGATCGACTTCACCCTTTTAAATTAAGAGCTTTGAAACTTTTGTATAATTTTCTTGGGTTAACCTAATTACAGATTTTATGTACATGTGAACTGCCGGATTATTTTTTATTATTGTACATAAAAAATATTATCAGTATATAACGCAATTACGAATATACAATGTAACGCGTGATTTAATCAGTTTATTTACTGTAAAAAAATAAATCTTTTTATCATAGTTGTTTAAAATGGGTCATATTTCAATAATGGCGAAGTCAGAAACTTTTATCAGTTGGGTTGAAATTATTATTGAGTTACAAATAATTTAGCGGAGGTTCGGGGGCAACGCCCCGGAATCAATTTTTTTTAATACTTTATACTTTCGAGTATATATATATATATATATATATATATATATATATTACAATGAAAAATATAATGAGTAATAATATATGATATATATACACTATATTGACTCATAATAAATTTTTTTAATCACAACTCATGTTCATAAGTAAATAATTCATTATTTATTTTTAAAAATAATATAAATTAGATTATTATTTAGTTTAAAATATTATATAGAGAGATACATACATTGAGAGGATATGAGTTATATGTGATTAAAATTTGATTGATAAAATTATAAAATTTTAATTTGACCCCGTATAATAGAAAATTTATAAATTTTTAATGACGTCAATTTATATATAATACTTAAAAATTTTAAAATTTACGTTATATTATAAAGCAATTTTTTTTAGTAGAGTCGATTGACCCCACAAAGTTTTATGCGGCTTCGCCACTGTATTTCAAAGAGTAGTTAATATAAAATTAATTTTAAATAATTGATTAATACAATGTCAATGCACAAATAAAAATAAATCTCTCACTCTTTATATCAATGCCAATTAACTAATTTATTATAAAATTAATAGTGGGATTCCATATTCAATATGGGGAAATGGGAGCTATTCAGTAAGGTTAAATAGGTCAAGGGAAAAAGGAGGAGTGGAGTATTTGATTTAACGACATTGTTCCCGACTTTATGTAACAGTTTATTCATTTACCAACTTTTAAGACGTCATGGAAAGATGCTGCATTTTTTATCTTATTTTTTTTTGATAGAGAACACGTTGTAATCTATAGCAGTGGACTACAAAAGCAGCACCTATATAATTTTAAAAAGATTCATTGTATCTCGTAGGCTCAAATTAATATATATTCCCTCTGTTATAGGATAAAAATTTTGATAAACTTTTCACATATATTAAGAAGAGGAATAAAATAATAAAATTATCTATAATAATATCATTAAATATGGAGAGAGAATTAAAATAAAAAAAATATGAAATTTTTAATGCTACGGGTATAATAGGAAAATATGTGTAAAAGTTTGGTTATTAAAGGAAAGTGGACATTTAACATAAAACTACCCAAAATAGTAATAAGAACTTTTATCTTGGGACGGAGGGAGTATTAATTTGAACCTACGATATAAAATGAATTTTTTTCAAATTATAAGTATTAATTATTTAAATATTAAATATAATTTTATTTCTGTTATTATTTTATGTTTAATAAATATCACACTTTTTTTAATAGAAAAATAATATAGATAATTAATATTATATTTAATATTTTATAATTATTTTTTTAATATATAATTGTATATAACTTTAAAACAACTTATATTTAAGAAAGGGACCGAGTAAAATATAAATCGTTTTTCTAAATTGATTTATGGTGAACAAGAAAAATAAAACAAATTGAAGTTGCGTGCATGTATCTGATTTGTGTGTGTGTGTGTGTGTGAGAGAGAGAGAGAGAGAGTGAGAGAGAGAGAGAGAGAGAGAGAGAGAGAGAGAACAAATACCAATGAGATAGGGGAGGGTTAGAGAAAACAAAAATAATGGAAAGACGGCCCTAGAAAACCTTGGAGGTGTAGGCCGGTTCTAGCAAGGAGACACCCAAGTTGATGCAGCCCAAGAGTAGGATCTAGGACAAGGGAAGGGAAGGACAGGCATGGTGACTCCTTCAATATTTTTATTATTCTTTTTTTGACCAACACAAATAAAGATGATGAGACAATATGCCTTTGGGATTACACAACTCTTTTCGATATTATCAACGACTTTGTCATTTTCAAACACTATACACTCATGCTTCCCTACCAAAATTATATTTAATTGAATATAATATTAAATAATTATTTATATTATGGTATTTTATAATTTTTGTATTAATATTCTTAAATTTATATTTAAAAATAAACAAGACGCTTGAAATTAATAATCTTATTTTAAGTATAATTTTTATAAACAAATATAAAAAAAAATACTATTTCCAATATAATTTTGATATTTCACATAATATTCTCTTACAAAAAAAATAAGATAAGTCCAAACTTTACATGAGAGAATATATATAAAGATATTAAAATTATATGTAAAAATATCATTCTCCAAAAAAAATTAGGGTCTGGATTTTGATGCTCAAGCATCGATACCCGTGGGTATTCATTTATCTTATTATAATTAGAAGAGGAGATGATTAAATTAATAAAATATTTAACAAAAAAAGTCATTTATAAATTAATAAAATATTAATTATATGTATAGAGATACAGCTGTAGGCTAGAGATGACATCTCCATTAGCCACTAGGTAGGGTGGCTCTTCTCTTGAAGGATTCTACGCTCTCTAGTCTCCACTCTGTCTGGGCTAGCATGCGTCTTTTAGTGATTTTTATGTGACAACTTCATTGAAATTAGATAAGATGGTCCAGGACAATTACTATATATATATATATATATACACAAAGGATTCCCTCCACAGCAATTAATTATTGGGAGTAATTTATTTTTGACCAACCGCTATAAGTTGTAGCGGCTTATAAAAAAATAAAAAATTGTATAAGTGCCGGTACAGGCTGTAACGGCTGGTCAAAAATGGGTTACTCCCAACAACCGATTACTGTAGATTGAATCCCTATGTACAATCTCTAACCTGTCACACAATTCATATATATATATATATATATATATATATATATATATATATATATATATATATATACAATTACAATCACTAATTTTATATTATGAATTTTATATATTCCATGTGAGCCTGTCACACAATCACCCTTGAATTCAATCTTTTTCTCTGTTTCCAAAAATTTTGATTAGTAGTATATAATATTTTATTCCTTTCAAATTATTACCTCCGTTCTTAAAAGATTATTATTTAAGATTTTGACATATAGATTAAAAAAATATTATTTACCAAATAAAATTTGTTTGAAATTTTATCACTACCCCTTTATGGGAAGTTGAAAACTATTAATACAAGAAAAATAATTTATTTGAACAATAAAAGAAGGTAGGAGTAATATAAGAAAGTAAATAATTTATTCTTCTCGAAAGTTGTAAACGATAAATTTTTTGAAACAAATTTTTTCTTCTAAAACGACAATCTTTTAATTTTATTTAAATTTGGTAATACACATCATTTTAAAATCAACTACAATCATACATATCATTTTATTTATTATTTTTTAGTTATCAAAATATTATTGTACAATATTAAAATTTAAATTATACCATAAACTCTTTTTTGAAATAATTATACCATACTCTCTTAATACATACAATACACCCTTAATAAACTAATAATTACAGTACAGTGTAAGTAGACCCATGGGGATTTCTTTTTCATGGGAGATCTTTGTCACAAGAGGCGCAAATCTGAAAGGTACACACACATAATAATAATAATAATAATAATAATAATAAAAAGAAAAAGAAAAGAAAAGAAAAGGTGACCATATCATGTACAACAATTTTAACAGCTCAGCACATTGTGGCGTGGCCCTACTGTGATACACACTGATATTAAAATTGGGTACTCCACATACCTAACCTAACGCTCCAGACAATGTTTTTCAGTGGGACCCAGCAATCTCCTGTCGGCAAAGAGGTGGCGAACTCCTCCTCGGTCTATTTCGTTCTCTTTTAAGGATGATTAACACGAAATTAATTTTAATCAAGTGATCAATACAATATTGATATATAGGTCGAAAAATAATTTTTATCTATATGCCAGTATTATATTAATCAATTAATTAACTTAACATGAAGTTAACTTCATAATAATCGAATCCTTCTCTTTATATACGGTAATGATTTTTGCATGTAGGAATGGTCGGAATTTAATCTCCTGGGCTTAAAAGTTACATTTATCGCATTTTATACAATGTTTTTAGATACAGAGTTGGACTGGTTATCGAACCGAAAAATTTATTGGATGATTGGGTAATTGGTCCAACCAGTAGTTGAACCGTTATTGAACCGATGATGTTATAAAAATATAAAATTTTAAAATTTTATTAATTACTAATAAAATATATTATTAGTAATTAATAAAATTTTAAAAAATTTAATTTTTTTTATGAACTAAAACATAATAAAGTTGAGTTGCAATATTACTAAAAGTAGTTAATTTTAATATTAAAAAAATTGGTAAAAAATATAAAAATAATTAAAAACTGGTTTATTAGGTCAATTAACCGGTTGGGCCACCGGTAGTCAACCGGGTCAATCGATTTTTGACCAAATTAATTAAAATCGGACCAAACCATACCAGAGATAAGACCAGTTCCCGGTCCAACCGGTTGAATTGGCCGGTACGATTAAGGTCTGAAAACAATGATTTTATGTACTCTATTAGTATTCACAAGTAGTTCATTTCTTTATTTCACATATTTAACTACCAATCTAATATAATTATATAATTAAAAATTTTAATTAATAAACACGTATTAACTATTAAAATATTAGTATGTTAATATTCTAGCTTATGTATTTGTTTGATTTGACGATGAAATGAGAAATTAATGTATATTTATAAAACTAGTAACTTTTATAAAGTCCTTAGAAAGACAATTTATGTAAAAGGACTTAGTGTATGGATTAAATTTGTGAAGTTGATTCATTCCTTAATGGAAATAGATTATTCAAAAATTAAGTTTGAAGACTGTTCGTAGAGTTGAAGAACACGAAGTATTATGAGATCGTAGAGCATCCAGATCGTAATGCATGGAGACTGATCGTAGAGTCAAGCCTTCAAAGCAAGTCACTCTATTATCAGATATATAACTCTGCGATTAATTCGTAGAGTTCATCTCTTCTGATGAAACCTTTGCACCTCTAGCAATGCTTGAAACCATAAGATTCTTCCTTGCATATGATATCCACATGAAGTTCAATGTGTTCCAAATAGATGTCAAAAGAATTTTTCTCAATTGAAAACTTCAAGAAGAGGTTTGTGTCTAACAACCTTCAGGTTTTGTTGATCCTACTCATTCCAATTATATGTATAAACTAGATAAAGCATTATATGGATTAAAATAAGCACCTAGGTGTAAGACCCCGAATTTTATGAAATAAAAGTATTCAATTTTTCTTATAATTATTATTTAGTAAATGGTTAAATTGATAAATGTTAAAGTTAAAGGTGATATATGAATTTTTTTCGAAATACACAAGTGGTTATAAAATATTCATTGTTGTCGGGGAATATTCGCTTGGTCGTGGAATATTCTTACTGTCGGAGAATATTCGTACGACGGCGCAATCTTTTGTGGGCCCCATAACGGAAAACGATTGGATGAAGAAAACGACAAGAGTAAGTTGTTTATAATTAACGGCGTAGTTGTTACCGTTAACACTGTTGGAATACCCGGTGGTTAAAACACAGTAATACGCGTTGTTGCACAGTAGCACACGGTATTGCACTAATTATTGATTTTTACGTAAGAAGGCATTACTCAATAATTGTTACAGTAATTACTGTTCAGTATTTTATTTTATTGATTTAATAATTGTTGCGTTGATATTTTATATTACTGTTGTTTTAATAATTGCCACTACACAATATTTTCTATTATCGGAGCAATAATTCATATTATCTGAATAATATTATTAGATAACATTATTGGCAATGTCTAGAAAGTTCTGTCTAAGGAGAGGTTTGATCATCTAATTGCGCGCCAGTAAGGAAAAGATCCTTATTGGAAAGCCCCCTCTTTCCTGGGAACGGCCTGGTTGCCAGTACTGTGGTTCTGTAATATTATTTGTGTATAATTAATTATTAATTTCTATGATGAGGAAAATATTGATTTTATGTGGATATAGATGGAGAAATTTTTTAATGTGACAATTGTTTAAAATAAATATTTTATCTTTTTCTGATAAAATAATTCATTTAAATATATTATTTTAATAATATATTAATGGTGATATTTTTACAATGAATGTGGGATATATGAATAAATGAGGAGGAAGAGTATTTTTGTTGGATTAAATGATTAACACATGTTTTGTGTGTTGGTGGACACAATTCTTGACCGAAAATTTATTATTGACTGTAAAATCGTCCGTTTGTGAATTTCGGTCAATTTCTGTTTGGAATTTGGAAAAAATTTCTTCTGCAAAGTTGTAGAGAATTGAATTTCCTATAAAAACTCGCGAGATTCGAATTTTCTGATAAAAGGGCTATTTATTATGAATTATTGAAGTTCTGAAGTTCCGAAATTATTGATTTTTGGAAGTTTTAATTATTTTTATTAAGAAAAACGTTTTTTCTTACTTTTTCTAGAAGGTTAGCATGTGTTTATGGCTGAATTCAAGTATATAGAGGTGGGCTTGAATATTTTGTAATTATATTATTATTATATTCAATTTTCTGCTTTGGTGTTCTAAGCATTTTCCTATAAATAGGGTGCTTAGGTTAGAATTGAAAATCACACCAGAAACTGAAGTTTTCTCTCTATTTCTCTCTCTATATATCAAGCGTATTCTTATGAGTATTTTGATATCTTGAGTGTTGCTATACGGTGCAAGTTCATTCAGCGTTGTTCGAGTCAGAAGTACTGCTCTTTTGAGGTAAGGGATAATAAGAGATGTATTTTTTTAAAATGATATTATTTCTTTCAATATCATTATACCGGAATATTGGTAAGATTTTTCTTGTGAAATTCTTATCTTTTCATGTCGGGGTTACTATTCATGAGTTACTATTCACGAGTTACTATTCATGAGTTACTATTCACGAGTTACTATTCATGAGTTACTATTCACGAGTTACTATTCATGAGTTACTATTCACGATGGGTTACTATTCATGAGTTACTATTCACGAGTTACTATTCACGGGTACTATTCACTACAAAATTGGTTTTTTTTTTCTAACCAAATTATAGTTGATTTATGAATATTACTCTGGAGATTAAAACTATGTATTGATTATATTGATTTTATTATCATATATAACATTTTTATAACCCTGATGTTGAAATTCTCTTTCACTGGAGTGTAAAGATGGGTAGATTATTGGTATGATCATGACTAGGGTTCTCTTTGTCCAGTAGTGAAAAGTTGAATTGTGACTGGTATGATCATGACCATTGAATTTATAATTGAATATCTTTAGCTTAAGTGCAAAGGTGAAATGATCAACATGGTTATAATTATTGTTTATATAAATTCTGAAATAATTATATATTTCTTTGAGATGTGAATATATTTGGCCTGTAGTACAAATATGAACTGTTGAAGAATATTTTTGGCCTGTAGTGCAAAGATGAATTATTGATGAATATCTGTGGCCTGTAGTGCAAAGATGAACTGTTGATGAATATCTTTGGCCTGTAGTGCAAAGATGAATTAGTGATGAATATCTTTGGCCTGTAGTGCGAAGATGAACTGATATTGAATATCTTTGGCCCGTAGTGCAAATATGGTTTGTTGATGAATATCTTTGGCCTGTAGTGCAAAGATGAATTTATTAGTATGATTATGAACATGAACTGTGATTTGGTATAATCATGATCTTTGATGTTTCAGGTAAAGACATGTGATGAAAATTATCTTCGTCCTGAATGCGAAGAGAAATTTAGAACTACAATTATGATTATGAGTTATTTATATGATTGTGGACAGGAACTGTTGATTGATGTTATAGGGATAAAATATTGTTGGCGGACTTTTAACATGGAGAAGATAATAGACTTTATGGTCTATGTGACTCTTCTAATGGATTGCTCGTTCCGCTGCAACTATGGTTGAAAAGTTTTATCATCTACCACATGTTCTAAATCTCTGATTTATTACTGTTGAAGACTATTGATAATTTATCTTTAGTTATGATATTCTTTACTGAGCTAGTTGTGCTCACCCTTTTGCTTCACAATTCCTTTCAGGTAATAAGAGTGTAGCTGGGTCGAGCGAGGATAACAGAAAAATAGAACGGTGGTCTCTAGCTGTGGAGGTTCTCCCGAAGCAGTATAGAAAAGTTCATTTAGTAGTTATATTTGGTAAATCATCTAGGGTGAAGCGAACCCAACGTTGGAAGGGTGTTTTGCCACTATCATACAAGATGTCTAACGACACACAACCTCGAGTCATCATAAGACATGGTTGTGCACATCCACTTGCTGAGTATATCTACGAGCACTACCTATATAATCTTGGTGTTTGTTTGAAGTATAATTCTCAATTAGAGACAGTGGAGATAATGATAAGTCAAGAGAAGACTCACCATTGGGAAGAATATGATAGTAACATTCTTATTTTCTTTGGGGTCTATTGGGTCAACCAAGGATAATTCTGTGGCCATATGATATCTATCATAACCTAGACGCATAGCCTCCCATGTACGAGGGTTTCCTTGAGCACTTCCCAAAGATTCTAATTTCTAAAACAGTTTTTGACTATACCTTTATGTAATGTGTCATTGTGACGTGCTATTCAAGGTTGGGACATGAGTCACAGTTGGTATATATTTGTACCCAAACTCATAGCATATGTGTTGTTGTATTTTGCACGACAATTGTTGTAATAAAGTTGTAGTTGTTATCTGTACCATGTATTTGGCGACTCAAAATGGGTTGGATGGAATGGACCTGTTTTGGGGGCGTTACATTTGGTATCAGAGCTTAGGGATATGATCTCTGGCGGAGATCGGGGAATAGGACTAGGAGGAGAGAGACGAGTAAATCCTTCGCTAGTGGGTCCTACCTAAGCTTATTTGTTGGTCGGTCATAATATCGGGATATTATGTGATGTGTTAATTTGTTCAATTAACCTTTGTTTTGAAGCTGTATTTTAGAATGATATCTGAAATACAGGAGATGAGCAATGAAGAAATTATGATGACAGAAAAGATGAAATCTGAAATGAAAGCAAGGTATTCTCAACTCTTTGAAATACCAGGTACGTAAATTTCGAGGACGAAATTTCATAAGGAGGGGAGATTGTAAGACCCCGAATTTTATGAAATAAAAGTATTCAATTTTTCTTATAATTATTATTTAGTAAATGGTTAAATTGATAAATGTTAAAGTTAAGGGTGATATATGAATTTTTTTCGAAATACACAAGTGGTTATAAAATATTCATTGTTGTCGGGGAATATTCGCTTGGTCGTGGAATATTCTTACTGTCGGAGAATATTCGTACGACGGCGCAATCTTTTGTGGGCCCCATAACGGAAAGCGATTGGATGAAGAAAACGACAAGAGTAAGTTGTTTATAATTAACGGCGTAGTTGTTACCGTTAACACTGTTAGAATACCCGGTGGTTAAAACACAGTAATACGCGTTGTTGCACAGTAGCACACGGTATTGCACTAATTATTGATTTTTACGTAAGAAGGCATTACTCAATAATTGTTACAGTAATTACTGTTCAGTATTTTATTTTATTGATTCAATAATTGCTGCGTTGATATTTTATATTACTGTTGTTTTAATAATTGTCACTACACAGTATTTTCTATTATCGGAGTAATAATTCATATTATCTGAATAATATTATTAGTTAACATTATTGGCAATGTCTAGAAAGTTCTGTCTAAGGAGAGGTTTGGTCATCTAATTGCGCGCCAGTAAGGAAGAGATCCTTATTGGAAAGCCCCCTCTTTCTTGGGAACGGCCTGGTTGCCAGTACTGTGGTTCTGTAATATTATTTGTG
Organism: Panax notoginseng; assembly: GCA_016801055.1. Lineage (NCBI taxonomy): Eukaryota > Viridiplantae > Streptophyta > Magnoliopsida > Apiales > Araliaceae > Panax > Panax notoginseng. Next base: position 13,878,117 of record CM029021.1, on the reverse strand, counting down.
TATAATTAATTATTAATTTCTATGATGAGGAAAATATTGATTTTATGTGGATATAGATGGAGAAAATTTTTAATGTGACAATTGTTGTAAATAAATATTTTATCTTTTTCTGATAAAATAATTTATTTAAATATATTATTTTAATAATATATTAATGGTGATATTTTTACAATGAATGTGGGATATATGAATAAATGAGGAGGAAGAGTATTTTTGTTGGATTAAATGATTAACACATGTTTTGTGTGTTGGTGGACACAATTCTTGATCGAAAATTTATTATTGACTGTAAAATCGTCCGTTTGTAGATTTCGGTCAATTTCTGTTTGGAATTTGGAAAAAATTTCTTCTACAAAGTTGTAGAGAATTGAATTTCCTATAAAAACTCGCGAGATTCGAATTTTCTGATAAAAGGGCTATTTATTATGAATTATTGAAGTTCTGAAGTTCCGAAATTATTGATTTTTGGAAGTTTTAATTATTTTTATTAAGAAAAACGTTTTTTCTTACTTTTTCTAGAAGGTTAGCATGTGTTTATGGCTGAATTCAAGTATATAGAGGTGGGCTTGAATATTTTATAATTATATTATTATTATATTTAATTTTCTGCTTTGGTGTTCTAAGCATTTTCCTATAAATAGGGTGCTTAGGTTAGAATTGAAAATCACACCAGAAACTGAAGTTTTTTCTCTATTTCTCTCTCTATATATCAAGCGTATTCTTATGAGTATTTTGATATCTTGAGTGTTGCTATACGGTGCAAGTTCATTCAGTGTTATTCGAGTCAGAAGTACTGCTCTTTTGAGGTAAGGGATAATAAGGGATGTATTTTTTTAAAATGATATTATTTCTTTCAATATCATTATACCGGAATATTGGTAAGATTTTTTTTGTGAAATTCTTATCTTTTCATGTCGGGGTTACTATTCATGAGTTACTATTCATGAGTTACTATTCATGAGTTACTATTCACGAGTTACTATTCATGAGTTACTATTCACGAGTTACTATTCATGAGTTACTATTCACGATGGGTTACTATTCATGAGTTACTATTCACGAGTTACTATTCACGGGTACTATTCATTACAAAATTGGTTTTTTTTTTCTAACCAAATTATAGTTGATGTATGAATATTACTCTGGAGATTAAAACTATGTATTGATTATATTGATTTTATTATCATATATAACATTTTTATAACCCTGATGTTGAAATTCTCTTTCACCGGAGTGTAAAGATGGGTAGATTATTGGTATGATCATGACTAGGGTTCTCTTTGTCCAGTAGTAAAAAGTTGAATTGTGACTGGTATGATCATGACCATTGAATTTATAATTGAATATCTTTAGCTTAAGTGCAAAGGTGAAATGATCAACATGGTTATAATTATTGGTTATATAAATTCTGAAATAATTATATATTTCTTTGAGATGTGAATATATTTGGCCTGTAGTGCAAATATGAACTGTTGAAGAATATCTTTGGCCTGTAGTGTAAAGATGAATTATTGATGAATATCTTTGGCCTGTAGTGCAAAGATGAACTGTTGATGAATATCTTTGGCCTGTAGTGCAAAGATGAATTAGTGATGAATATCTTTGGCCTGTAGTGCGAAGATGAACTGATATTGAATATCTTTGGCCCGTAGTGCAAATATGGTTTGTTGATGAATATCTTTGGCCTGTAGTGCAAAGATGAATTTATTAGTATGATTATGAACAGGAACTGTGATTTGGTATAATCATGATCTTTGATGTTTCAGGTAAAGACAGGTGATAAAAATTATCTTCGTCCTGAATGCGAAGAGAAATTTAGAACTACAATTATGATTATGAGTTATTTATATGATTGTGGACAGGAACTGTTGATTGATGTTATAGGGATAAAACATTGTTGGTGGACTTTTAACATGGAGAAGATAATAGACTTTATGGTCTATGTGACTCTTCTAATGGATTGCTCGTTCCGCTGCAACTATGGTTGAAAAGTTTTATCATCTACCATATGTTCTAAATCTCTGATTTATTACTGTTAAAGACTATTGATAATTTATCTTTAGTCATGATATTCTTTACTGAGCTAGTTGTGCTCACCCTTTTGCTTCACAATTCCTTTCAGGTAATAAGAGTGTAGCTGGGTCGAGCGAGGGTAACAGAAAAATAGAACGGTGGTCTCTAGCTGTGGAGGTTCTCCCGAAGCAGTATAGAAAAGTTCATTTAGTAGTTATATTTGGTAAATCATCTAGGGTGAAGCGAACCCAACGTTGGAAGGGTGTTTTGCCACTATCATACAAGATGTCTAACGACACACAACCTCGAGTCATCATAAGACATGGTTGTGCACATCCACTTGCTGAGTATATCTACGAGCACTACCTATATAATCTTGGTGTTTGTTTGAAGTATAATTCTCAATTAGAGACAGTGGAGATAATGATAAGTCAAGAGAAGACTCACCATTGGGAAGAATATGATAGTAACCTTCTTATTTTCTTTGGGGTCTATTGGGTCAACCAAGGATAATTCTGTGGCCATATGATAACTATCATAACCTAGACGCATGGCCTCCCATGTACGAGGGTTTCCTTGAGCACTTCCCAAAGATTCTAATTTCTAAAACAGTTTTTGACTATACCTTTATGTAATGTGTCATTGTGACGTGCTATCCAAGGTTGGGACATGAGTCACAGTTGGTATATATTTGTACCCAAACTCATAGCATATGTGTTGTTGTATTTTGCACGACAATTGTTGTAATAAAGTTGTAGTTGTTATCTGTACCATGTATTTGGTGACTCAAAATGGGTTGGATGGAATGGACCTGTTTTGGGGGCGTTACACTAGGTCATGGTATGAGACGTTAACTAACTTTTTTGTTGAAAAAAGATTCACTAAAGGTAGATTAGGCACAACATTATTCCTTAAAAAGCATAAAGACAAATCATTGTTAATATAAATTTATGTAGATGATATTGTATTGGTTTTACAGATGAAAAGTTGTGTGAGAGATTGCCAAGCTTATGCAGACCAAATTTGAGATGAGCATGATGTGAGAGCTAAACTTCTTCCTTGGATTATAAGTGAAACAAACTGATGAAGGTATACTCGTCAACCAAACCAAGTACATCAAAGACTTTATCAAGAAATATGGCATGGAATCAGCTGCCCCTATCAAAACCCCAATGACTTCTACAACTAAGCTTGACAATGATAAATAAGGTAAAAGTGTTGATATTACTCAATACAGAGGTATGCTTGACTCTTTCCTTTACTTAACTACTATTAGATAATATATTATGTTTGTGGCAGGTATTTGTGCTAGATTTCAAGTTAATCCTAAGGAATATCATTTAATGTTTATTAAAAGCAATTTCAGATATCTCAAAGACATTCCATATTTGGGATTATGGTATCCCAATTAGTCTCCATTTGATTTAATTGGATATTCAGATGCTGATTTTACAGGATATAATATAGACAGGAAAAGTATTAGTGGAACGTATCAACTTCTTAGAAATAGAATGGTTTCATGATTTAGAAAAAAAGTAAAATTCAATATCAACATTAACTGCGGAAGATGAGTAAATTGTTGTTGGTAGTTGTTGTGCTCAAATTTTTTTGATGAAGAACTAGCTAGCTGACTAGTGCAATTACAATCACACACAATCTTGTTATGCATTATAAGACCTATAATATCCGTGAATTTTATAAATAATATTAATATTAAAAATAAAAATATTGGAATATTTATAGTGTAAATAAATATATATTTTGTGGCATAAAAGTGTGATAATTCAATTTTAATTGGATTAAGAATATGTCAATTGAGAAATGTGATGGAAGCATGTGATGTGGTGGAAATGCCATTGAGCTTAATTAAGCATATGTGGTATGCCTATTGTGGCATAGCAATGGACTAATGAGGAGTTAGTACAATCGTTATTATATTAACTACTGTGATTAGTTAATTGTTATGTGCCATTACACATGTTATGTGAGCATAATAATAATACAGCATCATGTGTAATATCTAAGATTGGATGTCAAGGATAATATTATGTTAGTTTCAGGAGGCACATAATAGATCTAGAAGGGGGGGTTGAATAGATCCTTTAAAATTTTTCTTTGTTTTCTTTTAACTTGTTAAGTGATTAACAGATAATGAATAGATGAATCAATTCATGCACAACAAAATAGATTAAGATACCCTTCAGAAATATAAAATTAAACACTGTTCTAATGTAGAGTTAATTGCAAGCAGATATAACAGTTATAGTACTGAACGTAAATGACATAAAGTAAATGACACCAGAGGTTTTAAGTGGTTCAGAAACTGAATACTCCTAATCCACTCTTCTGCTTCAACAAGTAGGGATTCCACTAAGGATTTGATCAACTTTGAATCACTAAGATTCCTTCAAAACCAGTAGCCTTGAAACATTAGTTCACTAAGAACTCTTTATGTGACAACCCCAAAACAGGTCCATTCCATCCAACCTATTCTGAGTCGCCAAATACATAGTACAGAAAACAACTACAACTTTATTACAACAATCGTCGTGCAAAATACAACAACACATATGTTGTGAGTTTGGATACAAATATATACCAAATGTGACTCATGTCCCAACCGTGGACATCACCTCACAACGACACCTTACATAAAGGTATAGTCAAAAACTGTTTTAGAAATTAGAATATTTGAAAAGTGCTCAAGGAAAACTTGGTACATGGGAGGCCACGCGTCTAGGTTATGATAGATAGCATATGGCCACAGAATTATCCTTGGTTGACCCAATAGACCCCAAAGAAAAACGAGAAGATTACTATCATATTCTTCCAATTGGTGAGTCTTCTCTTGACTTATCATTATCTCCACTGTCTTTAATCGTGAATTATACTTCAAACAAACACTAAGATTATATAGGTAGTGCCCATAGATATACTAAGCAAGTGGATGAGCACAACCCTGTCTTATGATGACACGAGGTTGTATGTCATTAGACATCTTGTATGATAGTGACGAAACACCCTTCCAACGTTGGGTTCGCCTCACCCTATTTTCTTCACCAAATATAACTACTAAATGATGACCACCGTTCTATTCCCTTGTTACCCCCGCTCGACCCAGCTACACTCTTATTACCTGAAAGGAATTGTGAAACAAAAGGGTGAGCACAACTAGCCCAGTAAAGAATATCATGACTAAAGTTAAATTATCAATAGTCTTCATCAGTAATAAATCAGAGATTTAGAACATATGGTAGATGATAAAAATTTCAACCATAGTTGCAGCGGAACGAGCAATCCATTAGAAGAGTCAAATAGACTATAAAGTCTATTATCTTCTCCATGTTAAAAATCCACAAACAATATTTTATCCCTGTAACATCAATCAACAGTTCCTTTCCACAATCATATGAATAACTCATAATCATAATTGTGATTCTAAATTTTTCTTCGCACCCAAGACGAAGATAATTTTCATCACCTATCTTTACCTGAAACATCAAAGATCATGGTTACACCAAATCACATTTCCTGTTTATAATCATACTAATAACTTCATCTTTGCACTACGGCCCAAAGATATTCGTCAATAGACCATCTTTGCACTACAGGCCAAAGATATTCATCAACAGGTCATCTTTGCACTACGGGCCAAAGATATTCATCAACAATTCATCTTTGCACTACAGGCTAAAGATATTACTCAACAGTTCATATTTGCACAACATGCCAAATATATTAATATCTCAAAGAAATATATAATCAATTCAAAATTATATAAACAATAATTATAACCATGTTAATCAATTCATCTTTACACTTAAGCTAAAGATATTTAATTATAAATTCAATGGTCATGATCATACCAGTTAACAATTCATCTTTGCACTACAGGCCAAAGATATTCCTTAGTCACGATCATACCAATAATTTACCCATCTTTACACTCAAGTGAAAGAGAAATTCAACATCAGGGTTATAAAAATGTTATATATGATAATAAAAACAATATTATCAACAACTACATTTATTTTCAAGAGCAACAATCATAAATCAACGATAATTTGGTCAGAAAAAGAAACTAATTTTTGTCGTGAATAGTAACTCGTGAATAGTAACTCGTGAATAATAACTCATGAATAGTACTCCGTATTCGTACATAGTACCGTATACGTAAATAATATCATATACGTAAATAGTGCCACATACATGAATAGTGCCGTATACGTGAATAGTGCCGTATACGTGAATAGTAACCCCGACTCAAAAAGGTAGAAATTCCACAATAAAATCCATACCAATATTTCAGTATAATGATATTGAAACAATAACATCATTATGAAGAATATAACATTCCTTAATATCCCTTACTATCCCTTACCTCAAAAGAGCAGTATTTCTGACTGGAATGCAAAGCCGAAAGAAACTTGCACTGAATAGCAACTCTCAAAGTATCTAAATACTAACAAAATATGCTTCATAATATAGAGAGAGAAAGAGAGAAAGCTTACGTTTCTGGTGTGATTTTCAATTCTAACTTAGCCCTCTATTTATAGGAAAATGTTAGCACGCCGAAGCAGACTTAACCTGCAACCTGATGGCTTTACCTGCTACTATTTCCACCCACCACATTTGAATAAAAATCTCAGCACATTTCTTCACCAATCAAGAGTGGGGTTCACTAATTCTAGAATTTTTCACCAAAATGATTAACTCCGAAAATTCAACAATTTCTGAACCAGTCATCTCGTAAAATTCATAACAAATCATACGTTCATTTTTAACAGTTCAAAATTTGTGGACATATACTCAATTTATATATGTATAACATATCCAAAAATCACAACGATCCAACGGTCGGATTAAAAATTATAACCCTCGCAAAATATCTCAAAAACCCTAATTTGATTTTCAATACCTCCGATCCGACAAAAATATAGATAAAACACCTCAACATTAACTCCTTCATTTTTAACCACAAAAATATATCCCTCATTTATATCCACAAAAAATAAATATTTCCTTATCATATGAATCAATAATTAATTATTCACAGATAATATTACAGAATCACATTTATGACAATCAGGCTGTTCCCAGGAAAGAGGGGGCTTTCCAATAAGAATTTCTCCTTACTGGCGTGCAATTAGATGACCAAACCTCTCCTTAGACAGAACTTTCTAGACATTGCCAATAATGCTATCTAATAATATTATTTAAATAATATGAATTATTGATATGATAATGGAAAATACTGTGCAGTGACAATTATTGAAACAACAATAATATAAAATATCAAAGTAGCAATTATTGAATCAATAAAATAAAATATTGAACAGTAATTACTGTAACAATTATCGAGTAGTGCCTTCTTACGTAAGAATCAATAATTTCAAAAATACTGTGCAATACCGTGTGCTACTGTGTAATAACGCGTATTACTGTATTTTAACCACCGGGTATTCCAACAGTGTTAACGGTAACAACTACGCCGTTATTTGTAAAAACTCAAATTTGTCGTTTTCTTCATTCGACAGTTATTCTGTTATGGGGCCCACAAATGGCTGCGCCGTCGTACGAATATTTCCCGACAGAAAGAATATTCCACGACCAAACGAATATTCCCCGATAACAATGAATATTTTATAACCACTTGTGTATTTTGAAAAAAAATTCATATATCACCCATAACTTTAAACTTTTATCAATTTAACCATTTACTGAATAGTAATTATAAGAAAAATTGAATACTTTTATTTCATAAAATTCGGGGTCTTACAATCTCCCCTCCTTATGAAATTTTGTCCCCGAAATTTACGTACCTGGTATTTCGAAGAGTTGAGAATACCTTCCTTTCATTTCAAATTACATCTTCCCTGTCATCATAATTTCTCCATTGATCATCTCCTGTATATCAAATATCATTCTAGAATATAGCTTCAAAAAAAGGGTTAATTTAACAAATTAACATATCACATAATATCCCAATATTATGACTGACCAACAAATAAGCTTAGGTAGGACATACTAGCGAAGGATTTACTCATCTCTCCCCTCCTAGTTGTATTCCCCGATCTCCGCCAGAGACCATATCCCTAAGCTCTGATACCAACTGTGACAAATGTCCCATCAGTGGACAGCACCTCACATTGGTACCTATCAGTTTGCCACCGCAGAACGGCATCCCCTACGGAGAGTCTGGCTTCGGTGCATCCCCCATCAACAGGAAGTCACCAGCGAGAGGCTCGGGGCTCTTTACTTATAGCTCTGATACCAACTGTGACAACCCCAAAACATGTCCATTCCATCCAACCTATTCTGAGTCGCCAAATACATGGTACAGAAAACAACTACAACTTTATTACAATAATCGTCGTGCAAAATACAACAACACATATGCTGTGAGTTTGGATACAAATATATACCAAATGTGACTCATGTCCCAACCGTGGACATCACCTCACAACGACACCTTACATAAAGGTATAGTCAAAAACTGTTTTAGAAATTAGAATATTTGAAAAGTGCTCAAGGAAAACTTGGTACATGGGAGGCCACGCGTCTAGGTTATGATAGATAGCATATGGCCACAGAATTATCCTTGGTTGACCCAATAGACCCCAAAGAAAAACGAGAAGATTACTATCATATTCTTCCAATTGGTGAGTCTTCTCTTGACTTATCATTATCTCCACTGTCTTTAATCGTGAATTATACTTCAAACAAACACTAAGATTATATAGGTAGTGCCCATAGATATACTAAGCAAGTGGATGAGCACAACCCTGTCTTATGATGACACGAGGTTGTATGTCATTAGACATCTTGTATGATAGTGACGAAACACCCTTCCAACGTTGGGTTCGCCTCACCCTATTTTCTTCACCAAATATAACTACTAAATGATGACCACCGTTCTATTCCCTTGTTACCCCCGCTCGACCCAGCTACACTCTTATTACCTGAAAGGAATTGTGAAACAAAAGGGTGAGCACAACTAGCCCAGTAAAGAATATCATGACTAAAGTTAAATTATCAATAGTCTTCATCAGTAATAAATCAGAGATTTAGAACATATGGTAGATGATAAAAATTTCAACCATAGTTGCAGCGGAACGAGCAATCCATTAGAAGAGTCAAATAGACTATAAAGTCTATTATCTTCTCCATGTTAAAAATCCACAAACAATATTTTATCCCTGTAACATCAATCAACAGTTCCTTTCCACAATCATATGAATAACTCATAATCATAATTGTGATTCTAAATTTTTCTTCGCACCCAAGACGAAGATAATTTTCATCACCTATCTTTACCTGAAACATCAAAGATCATGGTTACACCAAATCACATTTCCTGTTTATAATCATACTAATAACTTCATCTTTGCACTACGGCCCAAAGATATTCGTCAATAGACCATCTTTGCACTACAGGCCAAAGATATTCATCAACAGGTCATCTTTGCACTACGGGCCAAAGATATTCATCAACAATTCATCTTTGCACTACAGGCTAAAGATATTACTCAACAGTTCATATTTGCACAACATGCCAAATATATTAATATCTCAAAGAAATATATAATCAATTCAAAATTATATAAACAATAATTATAACCATGTTAATCAATTCATCTTTACACTTAAGCTAAAGATATTTAATTATAAATTCAATGGTCATGATCATACCAGTTAACAATTCATCTTTGCACTACAGGCCAAAGATATTCCTTAGTCACGATCATACCAATAATTTACCCATCTTTACACTCAAGTGAAAGAGAAATTCAACATCAGGGTTATAAAAATGTTATATATGATAATAAAAACAATATTATCAACAACTACATTTATTTTCAAGAGCAACAATCATAAATCAACGATAATTTGGTCAGAAAAAGAAACTAATTTTTGTCGTGAATAGTAACTCGTGAATAGTAACTCGTGAATAATAACTCATGAATAGTACTCCGTATTCGTACATAGTACCGTATACGTAAATAATATCATATACGTAAATAGTGCCACATACATGAATAGTGCCGTATACGTGAATAGTGCCGTATACGTGAATAGTAACCCCGACTCAAAAAGGTAGAAATTCCACAATAAAATCCATACCAATATTTCAGTATAATGATATTGAAACAATAACATCATTATGAAGAATATAACATTCCTTAATATCCCTTACTATCCCTTACCTCAAAAGAGCAGTATTTCTGACTGGAATGCAAAGCCGAAGGAAACTTGCACTGAATAGCAACTCTCAAAGTATCTAAATACTAACAAAATATGCTTCATAATATAGAGAGAGAAAGAGAGAAAGCTTACGTTTCTGGTGTGATTTTCAATTCTAACTTAGCCCTCTATTTATAGGAAAATGTTAGCACGCCGAAGCAGACTTAACCTGCAACCTGATGGCTTTACCTGCTACTATTTCCACCCACCACATTTGAATAAAAATCTCAGCACATTTCTTCACCAATCAAGAGTGGGGTTCACTAATTCTAGAATTTTTCACCAAAATGATTAACTCCGAAAATTCAACAATTTCTGAACCAGTCATCTCGTAAAATTCATAACAAATAATACGTTCATTTTTAACAGTTCAAAATTTGTGGACATATACTCAATTTATATATGTATAACATATCCAAAAATCACAACGATCCAACGGTCGGATTAAAAATTATAACCCTCGCAAAATATCTCAAAAACCCTAATTTGATTTTCAATACCTCCGATCCGACAAAAATATAGATAAAACACCTCAACATTAACTCCTTCATTTTTAACCACAAAAATATATCCCTCATTTATATCCACAAAAAATAAATATTTCCTTATCATATGAATCAATAATTAATTATTCACAGATAATATTACAGAATCACATTTATGACAATCAGGCTGTTCCCAGGAAAGAGGGGGCTTTCCAATAAGAATTTCTCCTTACTGGCGTGCAATTAGATGACCAAACCTCTCCTTAGACAGAACTTTCTAGACATTGCCAATAATGCTATCTAATAATATTATTTAAATAATATGAATTATTGATATGATAATGGAAAATACTGTGCAGTGACAATTATTGAAACAACAATAATATAAAATATCAAAGTAGCAATTATTGAATCAATAAAATAAAATATTGAACAGTAATTACTGTAACAATTATCGAGTAGTGCCTTCTTACGTAAGAATCAATAATTTCAAAAATACTGTGCAATACCGTGTGCTACTGTGTAATAACGCGTATTACTGTATTTTAACCACCGGGTATTCCAACAGTGTTAACGGTAACAACTACGCCGTTATTTGTAAAAACTCAAATTTGTCGTTTTCTTCATTCGACAGTTATTCTGTTATGGGGCCCACAAATGGCTGCGCCGTCGTACGAATATTTCCCGACAGAAAGAATATTCCACGACCAAACGAATATTCCCCGATAACAATGAATATTTTATAACCACTTGTGTATTTTGAAAAAAAATTCATATATCACCCATAACTTTAAACTTTTATCAATTTAACCATTTACTGAATAGTAATTATAAGAAAAATTGAATACTTTTATTTCATAAAATTCGGGGTCTTACAATCTCCCCTCCTTATGAAATTTTGTCCCCGAAATTTACGTACCTGGTATTTCGAAGAGTTGAGAATACCTTCCTTTCATTTCAAATTACATCTTCCCTGTCATCATAATTTCTCCATTGATCATCTCCTGTATATCAAATATCATTCTAGAATATAGCTTCAAAAAAAGGGTTAATTTAACAAATTAACATATCACATAATATCCCAATATTATGACTGACCAACAAATAAGCTTAGGTAGGACATACTAGCGAAGGATTTACTCATCTCTCCCCTCCTAGTTGTATTCCCCGATCTCCGCCAGAGACCATATCCCTAAGCTCTGATACCAACTGTGACAAATGTCCCATCAGTGGACAGCACCTCACATTGGTACCTATCAGTTTGCCACCGCAGAACGGCATCCCCTACGGAGAGTCTGGCTTCGGTGCATCCCCCATCAACAGGAAGTCACCAGCGAGAGGCTCGGGGCTCTTTACTTATAGCTCTGATACCAACTGTGACAACCCCAAAACATGTCCATTCCATCCAACCTATTCTGAGTCGCCAAATACATGGTACAGAAAACAACTACAACTTTATTACAATAATCGTCGTGCAAAATACAACAACACATATGCTGTGAGTTTGGATACAAATATATACCAAATGTGACTCATGTCCCAACCGTGGACATCACCTCACAACGACACCTTACATAAAGGTATAGTCAAAAACTGTTTTAGAAATTAGAATATTTGAAAAATGCTCAAGGAAAACTTGGTACATGGGAGGCCACGCGTCTAGGTTATGATAGATAGCATATGGCCACAGAATTATCCTTGGTTGACCCAATAGACCCCAAAGAAAAACGAGAAGATTACTATCATATTCTTCCAATTGGTGAGTCTTCTCTTGACTTATCATTATCTCCACTGTCTTTAATCGTGAATTATACTTCAAACAAACACTAAGATTATATAGGTAGTGCCCATAGATATACTAAGCAAGTGGATGAGCACAACCCTGTCTTATGATGACACGAGGTTGTATGTCATTAGACATCTTGTATGATAGTGACGAAACACCCTTCCAACGTTGGGTTCGCCTCACCCTATTTTCTTCACCAAATATAACTACTAAATGATGACCACCGTTCTATTCCCTTGTTACCCCCGCTCGACCCAGCTACACTCTTATTACCTGAAAGGAATTGTGAAACAAAAGGGTGAGCACAACTAGCCCAGTAAAGAATATCATGACTAAAGTTAAATTATCAATAGTCTTCATCAGTAATAAATCAGAGATTTAGAACATATGGTAGATGATAAAAATTTCAACCATAGTTGCAGCGGAACGAGCAATCCATTAGAAGAGTCAAATAGACTATAAAGTCTATTATCTTCTCCATGTTAAAAATCCACAAACAATATTTTATCCCTGTAACATCAATCAACAGTTCCTTTCCACAATCATATGAATAACTCATAATCATAATTGTGATTCTAAATTTTTCTTCGCACCCAAGACGAAGATAATTTTCATCACCTATCTTTACCTGAAACATCAAAGATCATGGTTACACCAAATCACATTTCCTGTTTATAATCATACTAATAACTTCATCTTTGCACTACGGCCCAAAGATATTCGTCAATAGACCATCTTTGCACTACATGCCAAAGATATTCATCAACAGGTCATCTTTGCACTACGGGCCAAAGATATTCATCAACAATTCATCTTTACACTACAGGCTAAAGATATTACTCAACAGTTCATATTTGCACAACATGCCAAATATATTAATATCTCAAAGAAATATATAATCAATTCAAAATTATATAAACAATAATTATAACCATGTTAATCAATTCATCTTTACACTTAAGCTAAAGATATTTAATTATAAATTCAATGGTCATGATCATACCAGTTAACAATTCATCTTTGCACTACAGGCCAAAGAAATTCCTTAGTCACGATCATACCAATAATTTACCCATCTTTACACTCAAGTGAAAGAGAAATTCAACATCAGGGTTATAAAAATGTTATATATGATAATAAAAACAATATTATCAACAACTACATTTATTTTCAAGAGCAACAATCATAAATCAACGATAATTTGGTCAGAAAAAGAAACTAATTTTTATCGTGAATAGTAACTCGTGAATAGTAACTCGTGAATAATAACTCATGAATAGTACTCCGTATTCGTACATAGTACCGTATACGTAAATAATATCATATACGTAAATAGTGCCACATACATGAATAGTGCCGTATACGTGAATAGTGCCGTATACGTGAATAGTAACCCCGACTCAAAAAGGTAGAAATTCCACAATAAAATCCATACCAATATTTCAGTATAATGATATTGAAACAATAACATCATTATGAAGAATATAACATTCCTTAATATCCCTTACTATCCCTTACCTCAAAAGAGCAGTATTTCTGACTGGAATGCAAAGCCGAAGGAAACTTGCACTGAATAGCAACTCTCAAAGTATCTAAATACTAACAAAATATGCTTCATAATATAGAGAGAGAAAGAGAGAAAGCTTACGTTTCTGGTGTGATTTTCAATTCTAACTTAGCCCTCTATTTATAGGAAAATGTTAGCACGCCGAAGCAGACTTAACCTGCAACCTGATGGCTTTACCTGCTACTATTTCCACCCACCACATTTGAATAAAAATCTCAGCACATTTCTTCACCAATCAAGAGTGGGGTTCACTAATTCTAGAATTTTTCACCAAAATGATTAACTCAGAAAATTCAACAATTTCTGAACCAGTCATCTCGTAAAATTCATAACAAATCATACGTTCATTTTTAACAGTTCAAAATTTGTGGACATATACTCAATTTATATATGTATAACATATCCAAAAATCACAACGATCCAACGGTCGGATTAAAAATTATAACCCTCGCAAAATATCTCAAAAACCCTAATTTGATTTTCAATACCTCCGATCCGACAAAAATATAGATAAAACACCTCAACATTAACTCCTTCATTTTTAACCACAAAAATATATCCCTCATTTATATCCACAAAAAATAAATATTTTCTTATCATATGAATCAATAATTAATTATTCACAGATAATATTACAGAATCACATTTATGACAATCAGGCTGTTCCCAGGAAAGAGGGGGCTTTCCAATAAGAATTTCTCCTTACTGGCGTGCAATTAGATGACCAAACCTCTCCTTAGACAGAACTTTCTAGACATTGCCAATAATGCTATCTAATAATATTATTTAAATAATATGAATTATTGATATGATAATGGAAAATACTGTGCAGTGACAATTATTGAAACAACAATAATATAAAATATCAAAGTAGCAATTATTGAATCAATAAAATAAAATATTGAACAGTAATTACTGTAACAATTATCGAGTAGTGCCTTCTTACGTAAGAATCAATAATTTCAAAAATACTGTGCAATACCGTGTGCTACTGTGTAATAACGCGTATTACTGTATTTTAACCACCGGGTATTCCAACAGTGTTAACGGTAACAGCTACGCCGTTATTTGTAAAAACTCAAATTTGTCGTTTTCTTCATTCGACAGTTATTCTGTTATGGGGCCCACAAATGGCTGCGCCGTCGTACGAATATTTCCCGACAGAAAGAATATTCCACGACCAAACGAATATTCCCCGATAACAATGAATATTTTATAACCACTTGTGTATTTTGAAAAAAAATTCATATATCATCCATAACTTTAAACTTTTATCAATTTAACCATTTACTGAATAGTAATTATAAGAAAAATTGAATACTTTTATTTCATAAAATTCGGGGTCTTACAATCTCCCCTCCTTATGAAATTTTGTCCCCGAAATTTACGTACCTGGTATTTCGAAGAGTTGAGAATACCTTCCTTTCATTTCAAATTACATCTTCCCTGTCATCATAATTTCTCCATTGATCATCTCCTGTATATCAAATATCATTCTAGAATATAGCTTCAAAAAAAGGGTTAATTTAACAAATTAACATATCACATAATATCCCAATATTATGACTGACCAACAAATAAGCTTAGGTAGGACATACTAGCGAAGGATTTACTCATCTCTCCCCTCCTAGTTGTATTCCCCGATCTCCGCCAGAGACCATATCCCTAAGCTCTGATACCAACTGTGACAAATGTCCCATCAGTGGACAGCACCTCACATTGGTACCTATCAGTTTGCCACCGCAGAACGGCATCCCCTACGGAGAGTCTGGCTTCGGTGCATCCCCCATCAACAGGAAGTCACCAGCGAGAGGCTCGGGGCTCTTTACTTATAGCTCTGATACCAACTGTGACAACCCCAAAACATGTCCATTCCATCCAACCTATTCTGAGTCGCCAAATACATGGTACAGAAAACAACTACAACTTTATTACAATAATCGTCGTGCAAAATACAACAACACATATGCTGTGAGTTTGGATACAAATATATACCAAATGTGACTCATGTCCCAACCGTGGACATCACCTCACAACGACACCTTACATAAAGGTATAGTCAAAAACTGTTTTAGAAATTAGAATATTTGAAAAGTGCTCAAGGAAAACTTGGTACATGGGAGGCCACGCGTCTAGGTTATGATAGATAGCATATGGCCACAGAATTATCCTTGGTTGACCCAATAGACCCCAAAGAAAAACGAGAAGATTACTATCATATTCTTCCAATTGGTGAGTCTTCTCTTGACTTATCATTATCTCCACTGTCTTTAATCGTGAATTATACTTCAAACAAACACTAAGATTATATAGGTAGTGCCCATAGATATACTAAGCAAGTGGATGAGCACAACCCTGTCTTATGATGACACGAGGTTGTATGTCATTAGACATCTTGTATGATAGTGACGAAACACCCTTCCAACGTTGGGTTCGCCTCACCCTATTTTCTTCACCAAATATAACTACTAAATGATGACCACCGTTCTATTCCCTTGTTACCCCCGCTCGACCCAGCTACACTCTTATTACCTGAAAGGAATTGTGAAACAAAAGGGTGAGCACAACTAGCCCAGTAAAGAATATCATGACTAAAGTTAAATTATCAATAGTCTTCATCAGTAATAAATCAGAGATTTAGAACATATGGTAGATGATAAAAATTTCAACCATAGTTGCAGCGGAACGAGCAATCCATTAGAAGAGTCAAATAGACTATAAAGTCTATTATCTTCTCCATGTTAAAAATCCACAAACAATATTTTATCCCTGTAACATCAATCAACAGTTCCTTTCCACAATCATATGAATAACTCATAATCATAATTGTGATTCTAAATTTTTCTTCGCACCCAAGACGAAGATAATTTTCATCACCTATCTTTACCTGAAACATCAAAGATCATGGTTACACCAAATCACATTTCCTGTTTATAATCATACTAATAACTTCATCTTTGCACTACGGCCCAAAGATATTCGTCAATAGACCATCTTTGCACTACAGGCCAAAGATATTCATCAACAGGTCATCTTTGCACTACGGACCAAAGATATTCATCAACAATTCATCTTTGCACTACAGGCTAAAGATATTACTCAACAGTTCATATTTGCACAACATGCCAAATATATTAATATCTCAAAGAAATATATAATCAATTCAAAATTATATAAACAATAATTATAACCATGTTAATCAATTCATCTTTACACTTAAGCTAAAGATATTTAATTATAAATTCAATGGTCATGATCATACCAGTTAACAATTCATCTTTGCACTACAGGCCAAAGATATTCCTTAGTCACGATCATACCAATAATTTACCCATCTTTACACTCAAGTGAAAGAGAAATTCAACATCAGGGTTATAAAAATGTTATATATGATAATAAAAACAATATTATCAACAACTACATTTATTTTCAAGAGCAACAATCATAAATCAACGATAATTTGGTCAGAAAAAGAAACTAATTTTTGTCTTGAATAGTAACTCGTGAATAGTAACTCGTGAATAATAACTCATGAATAGTACTCCGTATTCGTACATAGTACCGTATACGTAAATAATATCATATACGTAAATAGTGCCACATACATGAATAGTGCCGTATACGTGAATAGTGCCGTATACGTGAATAGTAACCCCGACTCAAAAAGGTAGAAATTCCACAATAAAATCCATACCAATATTTCAGTATAATGATATTGAAACAATAACATCATTATGAAGAATATAACATTCCTTAATATCCCTTACTATCCCTTACCTCAAAAGAGCAGTATTTCTGACTGGAATGCAAAGCCGAAGGAAACTTGCACTGAATAGCAACTCTCAAAGTATCTAAATACTAACAAAATATGCTTCATAATATAGAGAGAGAAAGAGAGAAAGCTTACGTTTCTGGTGTGATTTTCAATTCTAACTTAGCCCTCTATTTATAGGAAAATGTTAGCACGCCGAAGCAGACTTAACCTGCAACCTGATGGCTTTACCTGCTACTATTCCCACCCACCACATTTGAATAAAAATTTCAGCACATTTCTTCACCAACCAAGAGTGGGGTCCATTAATTCTAGAATTTTCCACGAAAATGATTAACTCCGAAAATTCAACAATTTCTGAACCAGTCATCTCGTAAAATTCATAACAAATCATACGTTCATTTTTAACGGTTCAAAATTTGTGGACATATACTCAACTTATATATGTATAACATATCCAAAAATCACAACGATCTAACAGTCGGATTAAAAATTATAACCCTAGCAAAATATCTCAAAAACCCTAATTTGATTTTCAATACCTCCGATCCGACAAAAATATAGATAAAACACCTCAACATTAACTCCTTCATTTTTAACCACAAAAATATATCCCTCATTTATATCCACAAAAAATAAATATTTTCTTATCATATGAATCAATAATTAATTATTCACAGATAATATTACAGAATCACATTTATGACAATCAGGCTGTTCCCAGGAAAGAGGGGGCTTTCCAATAAGAATTTCTCCTTACTGGCGTGCAATTAGATGACCAAACCTCTCCTTAGACAGAACTTTCTAGACATTGCCAATAATGCTATCTAATAATATTATTTAAATAATATGAATTATTGATCTGATAATGGGACATACTGTGCAGTGACAATTATTGAAACAACAATAATATAAAATATCAACACAACAATTATTGAATCAATAAAATAAAATATTGAACAGTAACTACTGTAACAATTATTGAGTAGTGCCTTCTTACGTAAGAATCAATAATTTCAAAAATACTATGCAATACCGTGTGCTACTGTGCAATAACGCGTATTACTGTATTTTAACCACCGGGTATTCCAACAGTGTTAACGGTAACAACTACGCCGTTATTTGTAAAAACTCAAATTTGTCGTTTTCTTCATCCAACAGTTATTCTGTTATGGGGCCCACAAATGGCTGCGCCGTCGTACGAATATTCCCCGACAGAAAGAATATTCTACGACCAAACGAATATTCCCCGACAACAATGAATATTTTATAACCACTTGTGTATTTTGAAAAAAAATTCATATATCACCCATAATTTTAAACTTTTATCAATTTAACCATTTACTGAATAGTAATTATAAGAAAAATTGAATACTTTTATTTCATAAAATTCGGGGTCTTACACTTTAAGACCATTAGCCTCGCAAACTGTAGACTAAGCCCAGCAGACTTAGAATCTCTTGTACCCTCTGGTACTCAGCAAGTCCAACAAACTTGACTTTGATTTAGTCACGAAGACAAGGACCCTGCAGGCCCTGGTTGGTTGGTTGTTTATTTATTGTTTGTTGTTATTGAACTGCTAAGATGACGTTCAACTTGTTCATCTTCTGGTATTTAGTAGCTTCTTGTGATCATTTGGCATTCAGCATTGGTGTTTGATCACATCCTCTGGAATGCTAAGATGTAAGTTCAGTTTGACATCTTGTTGGTACTTAGCAGTTTGTCTCATCCTTTGGTGCTGCTATTCTTTACCGTTGATGCTTATCTTCATCTGATATTCAGCATTGTGCACCATCATCGTTGAGGTACTGTTAAGTTTTTGCTTATCAGTTTAGCTTCTTTGGGTACTTAGCAATCCTTGAGCACTGGTTGTCTTGTGCACATATTTAGTTTTGTATCTTCTTCTTTTTAGCTCAATGTGTTCAAGATGAGACATGAAGTGGCTCAAGTATTCTGCTTTATGATATGCCACTTAGGTTGTAGCCTTCTTGGCATTTCGGATCTCAATACAGATGTCATCTCATTATCATACGTCTTTGTATGGAATGAAGCTTTATCATTGTAGAACTCTCATCAGTTGTGCTTCACTCTACTGTAGTGGTCTCATTCTCATGAATTCCTTTTCTCTGCTATGCTCTATATGACTTGCATCTCTTCAAGTCAACAACACTTCTTCTTTTGAAGCTTCGACTTTTATATAGATCCATCTGACATCTTCCCGTTGGAACATAGTCGTTAGGAGTCTTTCATTGACCAGCTCTCTTTTAATCTCTGTCTTGTGAAGGAGCCTTTGAAATGCTTCAATTTGAAGGCAACCATTGTAGCATTTAATGCTCCAGACTTTTCTGAGCACTGATGCAGAGTTGATGTGAAAACTCCTTTTTGACTTTTATTACACATCAGTCTGCTTTATCACCTAACACTTCATAGACGTTACTTTTAGTAGGCGTAGAAGGTAGTCATCCTTTTCTCTCGTTTCCTCAATTTACACCAAGGATGCTTGGAGAGTATATCAGGATCCTCAAATCATAATGTTCGAATGTTTATCTTCTTTGCTTGGACATTCCCACTCTTCAGATGAATGTCCTCTACGATTCTGATGTAGACCATTATGATCTTTATGATTTCTTGTCTGAGGAAATCGTATGGTGACTTATCCTTGACACCTTTTATGATTTCGAGAGTGCTCAAAAATTGTACCATCTTGTGCCTAGATCTACGATCGTCCTTGCTTCAAGACCTATCAAGTTGATTGATAGCTATGACACCTCAATTCGCATAACTCTTTTGATTTGTCATGCTCAGCTTTCTTAACTTTCAGCTTTGTTATCTCTTGATCATGCTCCATGATAAGGCTGAGCTTTGACACCTTCCTTGTTTGTTCTTTGCTCACTTTGAGGTAGGTTCACCTTGTATAACCTTTATCAGACTCTTCTCTCTTTGGTAATCACTACGATCCTAGTCTTCTGATTAGCACTTGTAGGAGATTCCTTCTGAATTAATTTTCACGTAGACTGCGTTCTTAAACTTGATTGTTCTTACCAGAGAAAACGATCTATGCATATACTTCAGGTTTGCTTTTGTAGAGGATCGTAGAGTGCTTCACGAATATGCCTTGGCTATATAAGCATCTGGCTGACTACGACTTTAGCTTTGGTTTTGCAAACTGTGATTCTGATGGATGACTACATGTAGATTTCACGATTTAGAGTCAAGTCTACGATTCAAGCTTGACAGGTGCTTAACAGATATCTTCTAAGTTTTCGAGTGCAGACTACGATTCTTGACTTACTTGTTTTTGCAGACTCTACATTTCCTTGAGCAGACTACGATTCTTGACTTAGCTCGGCAGACGCTCTGACCAACTCCACGATTCTTAGAGTACCTTTCAAGACAGACTACAATTTTGAAACAACCTCTTTGATACTCTATGATTCTGTCTTAACTTCTGTCATCTCTCGTCTGACTCGGCAGGCTACGATTCTGCTTCAATAGACTAAGATTCTGTCTTGTCTTCTTGGCAGTCTTGAGTGACTTGTGCAAAGCTCTACGATCAGACATGCCTATCTATTACACTTAAACATAGATCAACCTAACAGCTTTGATCTTCTCTTCTATACATTCATTTACAAAATGATAAACATTAAGCACAAATCAACCTAATTATTTTGATCATATCAATGTAAGTCCTTGTCCATATTGTCTATCATCTATTAAGGACTATACATCTTTTATCAATGCAAACATATCTACATATTCATTCATTTATTTCATCATCTTCATCATCAAATTATACGAATAAAGGAATACCATTTACATGCATATTCCTAACATATTATAATGTGGATATTATTCTACTAAACTTGAATAGAAGAGTCTTGTGTGATATAATGATTCATGTTAAACCAATTAAATGTGTATTTTAAATGTATAAGAGAAAATAAATTTAAGTAAATAAATATTTGCTATTAAATATCTATTTCTATATTTATGTGTAATTGGGATAATAAGTTTTATGAAAAATAATTGGTTGCTAGTGCCTAACTAATTTATACTCTAGCACAATTTAAATATTATTTGGACTAACATAATGTATATGGATTATATGATTTTGTGTATATGTGTCCCTAACTTAGTATAAGGTAATAATAATAACACATTAAAGTTGACTTTGTGAGTCCTAAAAGGAAATAACCTTAGTATATGAGGTCCACTCTACTGATAAATAAAAGAGTAATAAGCCTTGTCCCAAAATTAGTGTCACACTTCATTAATCAACCATAATAGGCCATTGTCCTATCATATTCCTTGTTGCTTAAACTCAGAGGAGTGATGCTGGCTAAAAGAATGGAGGGGAGGGAGTTGGTAATAACTTTCCACCAAATTTTCTTTGCCCATTGGTTTTTTCTTCTTCCTGTTAAACCAAAACACTGGGTAAAGGTATTGTATGGGTAATGAGTTCTCTATAAATAGCAGTCATTCTCTTCATATTTCTAGTTGCTAAATTTTCTAATTAGTATACATTAGAGAGTGTGTTACTGAAATTTGAGAGCAATCAGAAGTTTGGGGAAACAAAAGTTAACAATTCAAGCTTCAAGAGGTAATATCCATATACATGTTCTTGTTTTCAAGTTTTATAAATTCTTAAAATTCTCATGAATCATCTGTTAACTGGTTTGGAAAGGAATTTCATTGTTTTAGAAGAGTTGTATGAATGTATGGAGTCAATACGAATGTTCTGAGCATGCTAAATGAAAGACTAATTATTGAATGGTCTGAAATCTGCAGAGGCCATGTCTGGAGTTGTGCGGAAATGGCATGGCCGCGCTACTTTCCAGTACAATCCCAGCGCGGTCGCGCCATCTGCCAAATTTGTAATATATTTTTGTTACTTTCTGTTATGTTGATCATGCTAGTTTGACTTGATTAGGGATATAAATTACACTAACACACAAATAGAGGTGGCTTCACTTATAGGAAATCGTTTTAGCTTGATTTATAATGACTTTGAAGACGAACCTTAAAGTTTTGGAAAACAAAACTTGATGAATTTTGTGTTCTTTAAATTCTGATTTTTTAACACATGTACATAGCTTGAGTATGTGTACAATTGAGTAAGTTGAGTTTTAAGTTGCCTTGTATATAATAGGTTGTATAGCCTAGTTTAATATATGTTTTCAAAGGAAAATTAAAAATTTTGCAAACTAATTTTGAGGATCATTGTGTGAATTTCATTCTGACCTTATGTGCAAGCATAATAAGACTCTTTATGAATCTAAGCTTGATTAATATGTGCATTCAATTAGTTAGGCATGGCGTAGACTAGTTGAGCATGTTTTAAAGAAAGTTCTCAAATGATGGACTATACTAACAAGGTGTGCATGAGTCAATTACATGTAAGCATGCGTAGTAAAGATTTATTTAGCATGATGATGTGGTTTAATGGCTAACGTAGTTAATCCTTGTTGCATAGACTATTTTAGCCTTGTTGAATAGAAATTTTCCGAATAAAACTACATGATTTGAAAGTAATCTTGAAATGAACATAAGGAACATTAAAACCTAGTACAAGATCCTTAATATGTGTGTATGATGTATACTAGTACCGCTGCATGCTAAGAATGAATCTGTGTGAGTGAAGACTCATTTCTGGTTTGATCAGGGAGCAACGCGGCCGCGCCACTCCTAGGTCAAAATGCAGCGCGACCGCGCCGCACTGCAGAACTGTCTGACTGTTTTTAATTGTAAATTAAACATGTCAACATGGATATAATATTGTTTTAAGGTATAATACATGATTAAGGTGACGTGTTAAGTGTTTGAACATACAATGGAAGTATAAGATTAAGATTTTAAAACATCCTAAAATAATTCTAAATGAATCTTTTAAAAGTAAACACATTGTCGATTATACAACCACATGGTTCGATAGTGTAATAAGATGTGGTATGATCCAGTGACTCTGGAGGAGTTACATCAGATGGATAGGTTGGATGATGTAGACATCAACACTATTGACTTCTTCTGATGTATTTCTCGTTATATCTTTTGATTGGCCTCTGTTAGATATTGGGTGGCTGTGCCCCATTCTCTTTATATCTTTTGATAGGCCTCTGTTAGTTGTTGGGCGGATGTGCCCTATCTCCTTGTATTTTCCAGTTGTATATAGAGATGATGTATTTAGATGATGATGTGCTTTGGAATGTATGTATACTGTTTTCCATTCCCTTCATCATGTTGCCATTTATTATTTATCATGCATATATTATGTTATGCATATGTATGTCCAGAGATGTTCAGCATTGACACCTAGATGGTCTTATGACACGACCCTACAGATGTCTTCATCGACAGTTAGCCACATTGATTATACCCCACCAGTATTGGTGGCCTCCTGTTTGAGATCGTGGTATGATAGTTTGTCATCCCTAGATCGGGTGACCGTAGATCAGCTGTTACGACACTCTGTGACCCTCCTGATGTTCCAGGTTCCATTGGGTTTTGTAGAAGGCATGCTGAAGCACTGGGTACTGGATAGGCAGGTATTCCGATTTGAGACCCAGGAGTTGACTCCTACCTTAGAGGAGTACGAGTGACTGACAGATTTGCCGTTGGATAGGCCTTGCGCTCGGATGGCTGTAGGAGATATAAGCCGACAGTTTATGACCCTCACTGGCTTGAGGCGCATAATTGCCCTGGATGTGATCTCCTTAGGGCATGTAGTGTCCATGCATTTTCTGATTGACAGATTTGGCTCTTTGGACAGTTATGTACAACACTCTAGGGATGTCACCATGTCGGAGGATGATTGGCGTGTTGCCAGAGTAGATGTACTCTTGATGTGTGTAGTGGCTTATTTGTATATGCCACTGTACATGGACCATTTAGACATCAGCGTGGTTATGGCAGTGCGGGCTCTCCGGGAAGGACATACCATTTTACCGATGATTATGACAGAGAGCTTGAGGTCGACCACATATTGCCACACCCATTCAGCAGAGGTATTTTCAAGCAGTTCGGTTTTGCTGTACGTGTGGTTTATGACACACTTGAGACCGATTGGCACATTTCGACGCCATGGGTATTGTTTTCCCATGAGATAGTCATGTCTTACTCCTTTTAGCCGGCGGAGTGTAAAGACGATGCTTCTTGGTCGGTTTTCTTATCAGAGATCGAGGATCCATTTGATATTCTGCCGTGATCAGGGCTTAGTTCTCCCTACAACTTCCTTACTCATGCATCTAGGATAGATTATTTTCCTCTAGTTGGTTTGAGAGGTGTGACCACTTATCATCCACTGGCTGTGATGGCACAGTTTGATTAGTTTTAGGATATTCATCCCTTCGACGGGGCATTGGGTTAGCGTTTGTTATCTCGGCTTTTATCAGCAGAGGATTTATCCAGGTTTTATGCCTATTGGGCCCAACATAAGTGGGCTGATTTTACTACTAGCCATCTAGGTCGTTCCATAGAGTATTCTGCATGGCTGGAGGTAGAGATTACATCGGCTAGGGTTGTATCCATAGAGCCAGGTGTTGATTTTGACAGTGAGGAGCCTATAGAGAACTCTAATTCTCCCACTGAGGATGAGCTATTCGCTGGGTTGACAGTAGCTCTGATTGATTCTCCCAGTATTTCTACTACTGTGACTCCACCTTCTGCAGAGTATTTAGAGCAGAGTTTGCATCTGATGACATTTAAGAGGGATCAGGCTAGAGCCTTGATGTTGACAACTCTTTCTGGCAGAGATGTCGCTCTAGTTGAGAGAGATGATGCTTTAGCTCATAGAGACACCGCTGTTGCTGAGCGGGATGAGGCTAGATCATCTAGAGATGCAGTTGTTATTGTGCGGGATGGTGCTTTATCTGCCCGAGATGCTGCCATTACAGATAGTACTATATTGAAATCCCATACTACTGATATCATTGTAGAGATGTGCATATTCATTGAAGAGCATAGTGTCACCATGCAGATGGTTATGGATCTCTTGGCTCGTATAGATACCCTAGGGCAGGAGCTCATAGAGTTACCCTCTTCTTCTGAGAGGGGTGCCATGTTAGATTTGATAGCGCGCTTATCCACTAGATTATAGATTAGCCTGTATTATCTAGCACAGACTAGCTTAGCCATTTTTGTTATGTACAAGACACATTGTATATATCAAACAATATTATATGGCAGGGAAATATATTTTGATTCACTTTCCTTTTAGTTATGCCTTGTCACTTGCTTGATAGTTGTATGTTTCTCCAGGGATTGTGATCTTGATGTATTCTGAACTCCCCATTGATGGATGGACATTGAGATGTCTCAGGATCTTTCAGAATGGATCGTCGATCTGTATATTCTCTGCCCTTTGGTGTCTTGGGACTGGTTTCTGTATGTGGTTATGGAGAGGATTGTGGCTTTCCTCTCTGAGGTTGTCTGCCCCACAGATGGTCGCCAGTAGTCCTTTGTATTGGGGAGCCCAGGTAGTTCCATCTCTTATGGATTGGTGTTTCTCTTTGAGGACTCAACCGCAGCTTAGATGGTCGTCAGTTATCCTATTAGCGCGGGGAGACCAGGTAATTCCATCCCTTTGTTCTAAGCCGATGATGTGTGGTTTGAAGGATGATCCCAGTACCATTGACAAGTTTTTGTGTTTTGGTAGGAGTGAGACTGAACCATGAATGGCTGCCTACGTACTCTCATTGATGAGGGGAGATCAGGTCTGCGTAGTTCGAACCTAGAGTGAAAAGGTTCAAAGTTGTAAGTGGAGAAAAGGGTGTGGAGAGATTTTTTATTCTGTAGTTAGACCGGGCCATAAAAATGGCTGCCTACGTACTCCCGTATATTGGGGAGATCCGGTCTGCGTAGTTCACCCCTGGTGGGACAGATTGCACATGTAAAGTGTTTAATCCCTTGTGGGACAAACTGAAGGTGTGAAATGTTTAATCCCTGGTGGGACAAACTGAAGGTGTGAAATGTTTAATCCCGAGTGGGACAAACTGAAGGTGTGAAATGTTTGATCCTGAGTGGGACAAACTGAAATGGTGAAGATTGTATGTAGTGATAAAGGTTTTGAAAACCTGACTTGACTGGGGATTTGGTGATCCAAAACCAGGATGCTGGTTTGTTGGTAACTTCAGACATAGTACAGTTTTACGGTGTCCGAGTTAATGAGTTATGGAAATTCATCGCCATCCATCTCTTGTAATCTGAGGGCTCCTCCTGTCAATACCTCCTTGACAACAAACGGCCCTTTCCAGTTTAGGGCGAATTTTCCTTTAGATTGATCTTGGTTGTCAAGAACCTTTTTTAAGACCAAGTCATGTTCTTTGAAATGCCATAGCCGAACTTTTCTGTTATAGGATCTAGCGATCCTCTGTTGGTATATCTGACTATGAAAGATGGTTGCGGCCCGCCTTTCATCTATTAGAGATAATTGGTGGTACTGATCTTGTAACCATTGGTCTTCATCCAGCTGAGTGTCTATCAACACTCTGAGGGATTCTATTTCCATTTCTATGGGGAGCACTACTTCTATTCCATAGGTTAATGAGTAGGGGGTTGCCTCAGTGGAAGTGCATATTGACGTTCTATAGGCTAAAGAGTCAGAGGCAACAGGTCAAGCTTTCCTTTGTGATTGGCGGACATCTTTTACATGATCTTTTTGATAATCTTATTAGCCGCTTCAACAACACCATTCATCTTTAGATGATAGATGACGGAGTTGAGATGTTTGATGTGGAATTTACTACATAACTCCTCCATAATTTGGTTGTTGAGGTTTTTGGCATTGTCTGATATAATCACATTTGGTTGTCCATATCGACAAATGACATTATTTCTGATGAAACCAATGATCACCTCTTTAGTAATCCTGAGGGAAGAGGCTGCTTCTACCCACTTGGTGAAGTAGTCTATCATGGCGAAGATAAACAAATGACCATTACTGGCTTTGGGCTCAATGGGCCCGATCATGTCCATTTCCCACATTAAGAAGGGCTAAGGCGAACTCATATTATGGAGCTCCCTTGGAGGGGCGTGGATATCATTTCTATTAATTTGGCATTGGTAACATCTCTTGACGTGATCATCACAGTCAGCCTTGAGAGAGAGCCAGAAATTCCCTGTCCTTAATACTTTCTTGACAAGTAAAGGGTCGCTCATGTATGGGCTACATACTCCACCATGGATTTCATCAATGAGCCTCTGAGCTTAATCTTTGTCTAGACATCTGAGAAGGCCTAATCATGCATCTCTTTTGTAGAGTGTGTCTCTGCTCAGGTATAATTTCATAGCCATTCTATGGTTCTGCTTTCTTTTAGCCTGACTCGCCTCAGCGAGTGTAGATCCATCTCTCAGATACTCCTTGATATCAATAGGCTGGAGCCGTTTGTAGGAAAAATGTGATATTTGCCATGTCTTCCTTATCAAGTATATTGATTAAGGAGGCCAAAGTTGCTAGTGCATCCGTAAAGTCATTCCTATTCCGAGGAATGTGGAGGAAGGATGTAAGACCCTAAATTTTATGAAATAAAAGTATTCAATCTTTCTATTTAGTAAATAGTTAAATTGATAAAAGTTTAAAGTTAAGGGTGATATATGTAAATTTTTCAAAATAAGCAAGTGGTTATAAAATATTCATTGTTGTTGGGAAATATTCATTGGTCATGGAATATTCTTACTGTCGGAGAATATTCGTACGACAGCGCAGCCTTGTGTGGGCTCCATAACGGAAAGCGATTGGATGACGAAAACGAAAAGTATGAGTTTTTATAAATAACGGCGTAGTTGTTACCGTTAACACTGTTGGAATACCCGGTGGTTAAAACACAATAATACGCGATGTTGCACAGTAGCATACAATATTGCAACAATTATTGATTCTTACGTAAGAAGGCACTACTCAATAATTGTTACAGTAATTACTGTTCAATATTTTATTTTATTGATTCAATAATTACTACGTTGATATTTTATATTATTGTTGTTTCAATAATTGTCACTGCACAGTATTTCCCATTATCAGATCAATAATTTATATTATTTGAATAATATTATTAAATAACATTATTGACAATATCTAAGAAAGTTCTGTCTAGGAGAGGTTATTTAATTGTGTGCTAGTAGAAAAAAATCCTTATTGGAAGGCCCCCTCTTTCCTGGGAACGACCTGGTTGTCATTATTGTGATTTTATAATATTATTTGTGAATAATTAATTATTGATTTATATGATAAGGAAAATATTTCTTTATGTGGATATAAATGGAGAAATTTTTAGAAAAGTGATAATTGTTGAAAATTAATATTTTATCTTTTCTGATAAAATAATTCATTCAAATATATTATTATATTACATTATAATTGTATAATGTGATAATATAATAATATAATAATGGTGATATTTTTACAATGAACGTGTGATATATAAATAAATGAGTAGGAAGAGTATTTTTGTTATAATAAATGATAAAAACATGTTAAACATGTTGGTGGACCCTATTTTTTTGACTGAAATTTAATTATAGCCTGCAAAATCGTCCGTATGTAGATTTCGGTCAATTTCTGTTTGGAATGTGAAAAAACTAAAAGCTGCAAAGCTGTAGAGAATTAAATTTCTTATGGAATGGACATAAGATTCGAATTTTTTTGATAAAATGACTATTTATTATGAATTATTGAAGTTTCTAAATTTATAAATGATTTAAAATATTTTTGGTGGAGATTTCTAGAAGGTGGGTCCCACAATTGTACTTTTACATGTGGAAAATACTAGAATCTAAATTCAAAGTGGGCGTAGGAATTTTGTTATAAATAATATTATTTTATTAAATTTTGTACTTTGGTGTTCTAAGCATTTTTCTATAAATAGGGTGCTTAGGTTAGAATTGAAAATCACACCAGAAACTAAAGTTTTCTCTCTATATATTATCGAGCGTATTTTTGTGAGTATTTAGATATCTTGAGTGTTGCTATACGGTGCAAGTTTCCTTCAGTATTATATCCGATATTCCAATCAGAAGTACTGTTCTTTTGTGGTAGGGGATTGTAAGGGATAGTAAGGGATGGTAAGGGATGTTATTTTTTTAAGTAAATGATGTTATTTCCTTTAATATAATTATACCGAAATACTGATATGAATTTTATTGTGAAACTTTATCTTTTTCGTGTTGGAGTTACTATTCACGTATACGGCACTATTTATGTATATGACACTATTTACGTATACAGCACTATGTAGGAATACGAGATACTATTCACGGGTTACTATTCATGAGGTACTATTCACGATAAAATTGGTTTCTTTTTCTGACCAAATTATCGTTGATTTATGAATCTTATTCTTGAAATTAAATCCATGTTTTGATTATATTGTTTTTATTATCATATATAACATTTTTATAATCTTGGTGATGAAATTTCTCTTTGACTTTAGTGTAAAGATGGATATATTATTGGTATGATCGTGACTATGGGTTCTCTTCGGCCAGTAGTACAAAGATGAATTGTTGACTGGTATGATAATGACTATTGAATTTATATTGAATATCTTTAACTTAAGTGCAAAGGCGAATTGATCATCATTGTTATAATTATTATCATATATAACATTTTTATAATCCTGGTGATGAAATTTCTCTTTGACTTGAGTGTAAAGATGGATATATTATTGGTATGATCGTGACTATGGGTTCTCTTCGGCCAGTAGTGCAAAGATGAATTGTTGACTGGTATGATCATGACTATTGAATTTATATTGAATATCTTTAACTTAAGTGCAAAGGTGAATTGATCATCATGATTATAATTATTGTTTATATAAATTCTGAAATGATTATATATTTCTTCAAGATATTAATATCTTTGGTCGGTAGTGCAAAGATGACTTGTTGTTGAATATCTTTGGCATGTAGTGCAAAGATAAATTGTTGGTGAATATATTTGGCCCGCAGTACAAAGATGAATTTATTAGTATGATTATGAACATGAACTGTGATTTTGTATAATGATAATCTTTGATGTTTCAGGTAAAGACAGGTGATAAAAATTATCTCCGTCCTGGGTGCGAAGAGAAATTTAGAACCACAATTATGATTATGAGTTATTCACATGATTGTGGACAGGAATTGTTGATTGATGTTACAGGGATAAAACATTATTGGTGGACTTTTAACATGGAGAATATAATAGACTTTATGGTCTATTTGACTCTTCTAATGAATTACTCGTTCCGCTGCAACTATGGTTAAAAAGTTTATTCATCTACCATATGCTCTAAATCTCTGATTCATTACTGATGAAGGCTATTGATAATTTCATTATCTTTAGTCATCATATTCGTTACTGAGCTAGTTGTGCTCGCCCTTTTATTTCACAATTCCTTTTAGGTGATAAGAGTATAGCTGGGTCGAGCGGGGGTAACAAGATAATAGAATGGTGGTCGATAGCTGTTGAGGTTTCCTCTAAAATAATATGAAAATAATTTTATTCAGAAATTTGGATAAATGTGTCATATTTTTATACGTCATTTAACCGTTGATTTTGGTGAACTGAATAGGGTGAGATGAACCCAACTTTAGAAGGGTGTTTTGCCACTATCATACAAGATGTCTAATGACCTACGACTTCGTGTTATCATAAGACAGGGTTGTGCACATCCACTTGCTGATTATATCTATGAGCATTACCTATATAATCTTGGAGTTTGGTTGAAATATAATTCTCGATTGGAGACAATGGAGATAATTATATGTCAAGAGAAAACTCACCATTAGAAAGAAATAGATAGCAATATTCTCATTTTTCTTTGGGGTCTATTGGGTCAACCAAGGATAATTCTCGAGTCATATGATATCTATTATAACTTAGATGTATGGTCTCCCATGTACGAAGGTTTTCTTGAGCATTTTTCAAAAATTTTAATTTCTAAAATAGTTATTGACTGTACATTTATGTAAGGTGCCATTGTGACGTGCTATCCAAGATTGAGATGAGAGTCACAGTTGGTTATTTATATTTAAACTCACAGTATATGTATTGTCGTATTTTGCACAACAATTGTAATAATAAAGTTGTAGCTATTTTCTGTACCATGTATTTGGCGACTCAGAATGGGTTGGGTGGAATGAACCTATTTTAGGGGCGTCACAAAGGATATTTCTTCAAATTTTGAAGTCATCTAGATAACTTGTTGATGGTAAGGCAGCAAATATAGCTTTTTGGTGTGATAGATCACAGTAGTTTGTCTGATTACCTGTTCGAAATCTCCAAAGACCGTTAACCGTCTGATGCCCATGGATTGGGCTAGTTTCAACCCCATGATATAGCTTTCATATTCAGCTATGTTGTTGGTGCTGGCAAACTACAATTTGACGGCAACAGGATACTGCTCCCCCGAAATAGATACTAGAAATGCTCCAGCACCAGAACCTTCCATATTTATAGCTCCATCAAAATACAACTTTCATGATTGGTGTGTATAGTCCTGATGGTGTTGCTAAACTGTCAGCACCCCTTCATCGAGGAAATATGTTTCTAAGGGTTTGAAATCCCCTGAAGGTACGGATGCCAGTTGATCTGTAATTCCTTAACCGTTGATAGACTTTTGAGTCACGTAGATGATGTCAAATTATTGTAGGATCAACTGTCATTTGGGCAGGCGACAATTCAACATGGGTTTGCTAAAAACGTACTTGAGAGGATCCACGTGGGATATAAGATGGGTTATGTGACTATGAAGAAAATGTTGTAATATCATGGAAGCCCATGCTAAAGCACAACAAGTTTTCTTAATCAGAGTGTATTTGTGTTCACTGCTGCTGAATCTCTTACTGAGGTAATAAATAGAACTTTCTTGGCCTCTATCATATTTCTGCTCCAGCATGCAGCCCATGGAATTGTCATTGATTGACAGGTACATAAACAGGGGAACACCATCCCTGTGAGGTACCAAAATAGGAGCTTTGATTAGCTACTCTTTAATAAGAAGGAAGGCTTTTTGACACTTATCATTCCATTTTATGGAGGAGTTCTTCCTTAACACCTTGAAGATAGGCTCACAGGTTGCCGTGAGTTGGGAGATGAATCGGTTGATAAAGTTGATTCTTCCCAAAAATCCCCGTATTTTTGTAGGATTTAGCTCAATGCCTTTGTGGCTAACTAGGAATCCTGGCAATTTGCATGATTTAACACCAAAGGCACATTTGGTTGGGTTCAACTTCAAGTGGTACTTACTCAACCGGCTGAAGAGCTTTTTGAGACGATATAAGTGGTCTTCCTCCCTTCGAAACTTGACAATGATGTCATCCACATAGATTTCTATCTCTTTGTGCATTAGATCATGGAAAAGAGCCATCATGGCTCGCTGATAGGTAGCTCCGGCATTGATGAGGCCGAATAACAACCGTCTGTAGCAAAAGGTTCCCCAAGGAGTGATGAATGTAGTTTTCTCACGATCCTCTTCAGCAACCATGATTTGATGGTACGCCGCAAAGTAGTCAGCAAAGGAGTACATGTCATACTGAGCTGTATTGTCAATGAGTATGTGGATAAATGGTACGGGAAAGCTATCTTTGAGACAAGCTTAGTTCAGATCCCTGTAATGCACGTAAACTCGCACCTTCCCTCTGGGTTTAGGCACGGGGACTATTTTGG
Source organism: Panax notoginseng (assembly GCA_016801055.1). NCBI lineage: Eukaryota > Viridiplantae > Streptophyta > Magnoliopsida > Apiales > Araliaceae > Panax > Panax notoginseng. The sequence goes on along the minus strand of CM029021.1, from coordinate 13,844,610 downwards.
ATAGCCACTCAGGGTATGTTGATACCATGATGATGCCTTCACAATTTCTTCTTTGACTTTTAAAATCCACTCAGGTTTTAATCGCCTGAGTTTTTGCCTGACTAGCTTGAATCCCTCTTTGATGGGAATGCGATGAATGATGATGTTAGTAGATAAACCGACCATGTCCTTATGAGACTATGCAAAACACATCCTGAAATTGGGTCAATAGAGTAACCATGTCATTCCTTTGGTTTGGAGTAAGGTCCGTACCAATCTATATTTGTTTGGAGTTTTCTGAGGTTCCAAGGTTAAAAGAGGTGGTTTGATCAAGATTTGGCTTGGGTTTGTCATCGACCCACTCTTTGATCTCCTGAGGTATCTTCTCATAGTCCTCTTGTTCAATCTCTATCAAGTCAGAGTCCAACTTTACATCAAAGTTGCAGTCCTTGTGAAGATTAGGCACCTCATCAGCAAGTTTAGGCACATCTAACTTTAGAGTCATGAAACAAAATGCTTTCACTTAATATATAAGATTCTTTAATCATACAAAGTGTTAGCATGAAATGACAAAAAAAATTGTTAATACTGTACAGCAAAAGTAAGTAGTTATTGCTATCTACAGGGCAGAGGGAGTTTCTGCCCTTTTTACCCTTGTTAGAAAATACAAGGAGTGTTGCTCCAATTGCCAAGGGTCAAGTCCTAGTGGACAACTGTGATGAAGGGGCTGTTATCATCCTCCTTCTCTTGAATGATGACCATGATGTCTGGACAATTATTATCAAGGATGTCTCTGTTCATACCCTCCGTATGGATTAGGATGCGCATGTTAGCCAAATGTCTATTTATCTCTTGTTTGCGCCTTTGATTCCTTTCCTCCACCTCTGGGTCTAGAATCAGGACTTCCTTTCTTTTAACCGATATCGACTTAGGAAGCAGCATAACTACCACAGGGGCAGGAACTTTCAGTGAAGGCCGTGCATAATTAGCATCTGTAGGTTTAGGCAATCGCCTTGTAGATGAAGGAACCTGTTTATGCTTGTGAGGATTCCTGTGACTGGACCCAAAAGAGTAGCCAAATCCGGCTGTCTCTGTCTGGCTGGAAACTTGCATTGGCTATTTGATTCCCTGGTGATAGAGGTGTTCATCGGTAAAAAACTGAACCGGTATCGAAAAAACCAAACCGGTACCGATCCAAAATTACCATAAAAATAAGAACCAGAACCGGTACCGAATTACCGATTTCGGTACCGGTTCAGTACAAAATCGGTACCGATTTTTTCAGTTTGGTTTTCGGTTATACCGCATACATGGTAATATATATAATTATTAATAAATAATTATAATTAAATAATTTTTTTTTAATATATTAACAATTTTTTTTTAAAACTAAGAAATCATCAACAATTATATATCAATTGAAGCTGAAGCTAGTCAAGGCGTCAAGCTACTGTGTACTGTTGGCTTGTTGTAGTTGGCTTGTTGTTGTAGAAATCATATATAATTATATATCAATTGTTGTTGTAGACTTGTAAACTGTAGTTGGCTTGTTGTTATATCAATTGAAATTGTTGTTGTAGACTATAGTTGGCTACTGTGTACTGTTGGCTTGTTGTTATATCAAATTATCAATTGAGTTATGAGTTATGAGTTATTATTGGTTTATTAGACAATAGACAGTATGTATGTATGTATTAATGCCTTGTTGGTTTATATGCCTTTCGTTTTAATGATGGCAAATTGGCAACTTGGGTTTATATGGTTTTTATATTAACAAATCCACATTCATTATCCATATGAATTAATCACCTGGTGACCAAAGCAAACGCCCAGAATTTTTTTGACAACAGCCAAACAGAATAAAAACTAATTACCTGCATCTGAATGAGATTAACTACATGGTAATGTTTATTAATTTGGATTGGGATTAGTAAAGGTGATGCAAACCAGATGCAAATCAGATGCAAAACAGTCTGTAGATGACTCTGAGATGTACAAGAATGCAAAACAGAGTCATTTCATTATCCATATGACAAAACAAAACAAGAATACAAATCCATTATCCATATGAATGAGGAACTCCATGTGACAAAATAAGAATGCAAATCCATTATCCATATGAGTGAGGAACTCCATGTGAGAAAACAGAGTCATTTCATCAACTGAACATAACAGAACAGTATATTCCCTGAACATAACCATGTGACAAAACATCAACTAAAGTCATTTCATCAACTGAAACAGTAAACTAAAGTAATGCATTACCATCACCTGGGGAAGAAAACTAAATCAAATAAACTAAAAAAGACCAAAGCATGAATAAACCATATTACATATCCAAATTAAATATCACATAATCAAAGCTGAAACAAGCAGTAGCCACTAGTCAGTAGGTACAAAGTTCAATCAACCATATTACATATCCAACTAATCCAAGATTAAAAACAAACAACGCACAAGGCACAATTCTCTCAACTATCAAGTCTCCAGTCTCGAAAAAATCAACCATATTACATACCCAAGATTAATGCATCTAAATCGTCTGCTGAAAATTCTGCAATTTTTAAAAGACAAATGTGAGCAAATCATAATTTAATTTATTAAGAAGAATTTAAACTACATTACAAAAAAAATAAATAAACAATACAAAGTGTTACAGTGTTACTGTGTTGTACCTTTTTCAATTTCTTTAAGGGATTCCAACTTTTCTTCGATATCAATTTGTTCGTTGCTTCGGCGAAGCCAATCTTGAGCACAAATAATTTCTTGCACCATCCTAGGAGTTAAAAAGCTCCTAAAGGAATCAAGTATGCGTCCTCCTGTGCTAAATGCCGATTCGAAAGCCACGGTAGAAATGGGAATCGCTAAGACATCTCTAGCCATTAATGAAAGAACAGAAAATCTATGAGTGTTGGATCTCCACCAAGCTAAAAGGTTAAATTTTTCATCTGTTCTTTCAACTCGATCCTTTAAATACATTTCTAGCTCAGTTTGAACTTCCCCACCTTGAACATCCTCAACATGTTGTTCAAACAAGCTGTCAATTTTTCTTTTTTTTTCTTGACATACTTTCTACTAATGATGAGCCACCACTTTGAGTTATGCTTCCACTCCCACTTGGAGTTTGAGATGAATGACCTTGGGACAATAAATGATTGAGATTATAATAATTGAACAACTCAAATAATACATATTTAGCCCCTCTAATCATTTTGATTGCCAAATCACTTTCTTTACCATACATGTGGTTAAATACAAACTCAACGAAAGTGAATTTGTGTCTTGGATCAAGAACCACGACAATGTATAACAACTTGTTCATTTTATCAACATCCCCCTAATATTTCATTAACTTTGATCTCATCCTCATAGCCATTTCTCTCATTTGATAATCATCATCATCTTCCATTTCTTTCAAAAGACCATCAACTTCCACAAACTCATGAACAAATCCATTGGATGTAACATATAATATGTCGGAGATTCTAAATGTTAATTCATAGAAGTGTTTCAAAAACAAAACAATTCTTCTCACATTACCCCCAATCCTCCACCGTTGGCCACCCTTCACCTGAGATCATTTCTTGTTTAAACAAAGGATCCCTACTCCCAAGCCTATTAAAAACACGTTCAAAATGTTGAGCAACATTCAACATTGAATAAGTGGAGTTCCATCTAGTAGCAACATTTTGGATTAATGAAGATTTATTTTTAATTTTTTCAAAGTCAACACACTCCTTGAACTTTCTAATCCTAGATGGAGATTGCCTTACCCACCTAATCAATGCACGAACATGAGCTACCGAAATATTAACATCTTTCAACCCATCAACTACGACCAAGTTTAAAATATGAGCAACACATCGAACATGAATTAATTTATTCTCACAAACACTATGTCCCTATACTTGCAATTGATTTTTTAAATAAGATATCGCAGCATCATTTGAACTGGCATTATCAACAGTTATAGTAAAATCTCTCTTAATCCCCCATTCTATCAAACAATTCTCAATTGTCATTCCAATAGCCACACCCTTGTGACTCAAAATTGGAACAAAGTTTATAATTTTTTTGCTCAATCTCCATTTATCATCAATGTAATGAGCTGTCACAACCATATAATTAAGTCTATGCATTGATGTCCATGTGTTAGTTGTAATACATATCCTTTGAGAAGATGAGTTAAAAATAGATTTTAACTTCTTTTTCTCTTCCATATATATTTTAAAACAATCTCTTGTAATTGTGTGACGTGAAGGAACATTGAACCTAGGATATACGATGGACACAAAATGTCGAAATCCCTCATTTTCGAAAAATTTAAAAGAAAGTTCATCAACTAGAATCATATATGCTAAAGCAGCCCGAGTTAGTTCCACATCAAACTTTTAAAGACAATTATTTGTTGACTCCCCTTCCATGGTCTCATCATCATTATTAGCACTTGCAGATTTAAAGTTTAAGATTGCTTGATTTCTTAACTCCACATTTGGGGGGTAAATTTTACATCTCCTATTGTGAGCATTTAGACCACTAGTCCTATTATTTTTTGGATCAGCATTTAAAATAGCTCCACAATATTTGCATTTAGCTTTAATTTGACCATTTTGCTTAAATCTTGTATAATGAGCCCAAATTTTAGCACGAGTCTTTCCGGCATCAAGTTGCTCAATTTCACCTTCATTCAACTCCTCTTCATCAATATGAATTGGATTTTCAGCATTCGATTCCACGTTGATAGGTGCCTCAGACTGCTGCTCAACCATTATAACCTACACATGCTCAAAACAACCATAATTACTACAAAGAATTGACAAACCATCTTCTCACGGTAGACAGTACTGTAATTGCATGATGTGACCAGACAGTATAGTGTATATGATGTATTGATGTGCACTAAAATACATGTCCTCATAAAAATTATTTCTGCACCACATAATTGTAAGGTGAGATAAAAAGAATGTGCAACCAATTGAAGGAAAAAGATGGTCGAGTTCTGAAGTATATAACCCTTTCTCAAAACTAAACCCAGGCTGACTTGATCTCAAAATGAACTAAAAGTAATACAAATTAAGAGAAAGCAGTGCAAGCACCAAAGAGATAGAAACAAATATTATGATTCATAACCTTATAAAAATTGTTTCTGGACCTCATTATCATAAAGGGAGACAAAGAGGATGTGCAACCAATTGACAGAAACATGATGAGTGTGAACTTAGAGAACACCAATTACAAGGGGGAGAAGAAGAAAAAAATCATACACCTAATCAGTTTTCGGGAAATTTACAACAATAATAAGAAATGACTATGAAAGAGAGTGAGACAAAACGAGACAAGCTGTATAAACAATGCAGGTCAACTTTAGAAATGAGTCAAATGACACTTAACTGGACTTGAAAAACTTTATACCCAAATTATAAGTTATAACTTAGTTAACATAACCACCGCCCACCGGCACCGGGGACTGTTCCGAATCTCTTGGACTCGAAAGTCGAAGCACCTAGTATACTGTATACAGATCTCTGATCTCAGAGTGCAGAAAACTCAAATCAGGTATGTACTAGTGTAACTGTGTAAGTATAGTGTATAAGATGTATATGATGTGTACACATCTCATCGACTTACCGTCGACGCTAGTTGGAGACGTTGGTTACGTGTTGCGTGCTCGACGGCCGACGCTAGCTTAGATTTGAGAGAGGGCAGACCGATACTCGGCAAGGTGAGCTTTAATGGAGGAGAAATTACTAGTGAAGAACGGGTAGAAGACTGAAGAAGAAGGGATAGTGAAGATTGAAATAGTAAAGTAGCTGTAGAATTAAAAGAGAGAGAGAGAGAGAGTAAATAAAGTACTTTAAGTATTAATTAGAGAGTTTCAGTTTTTCTTCGGTTTTTCAGTTTTTACCGAATTCAAAATTTTCATTACCGCTACCGGTATCAAAAAGTATATAAAAATTGAAAAATTGGTACCGAAAAACCAAAATAAAAAAAACTGATACCAGCGGTACCGGTTTCAACCGGTTCGATAAAAAAACCAAAAAATCAAATTTTTTGAGCACCCCTACCTGGTGATCCTTTCCTAACCCTTGTTCAGGTTGAAAACCCAAGGATATCATCTCCTGACTTGCCGACATTACCTCGGCAGAAACTCTGGGTTTCAGAGGTGGAGCCCCAATGAGTTGATAGTGAGTGTTGCTCACCTCAAGGGACTAGAAGCTGACAGGCTCAACTTCTGCATTGAAATCGATAAGTGGTATATCACTTTGAACAGGACACTCTGGTTTGGCATTGACAGTGAGCAGATTACTGTTGATGATATACTTAAGTTACTGATGAAGAGTGGATAGGACGACTCCAGCCATATGAATCCAAGGTCTTCCCAACAGTAAATTTTATCCTGTAGTGATCTTGAGCACTTGGAAAGATATGTAGAATGTATGTGGACCGATTTCCACAGGATATTCAATCTCTCCGACAACATTTCACCGAGATCCATCAAAAGCTTTGATGATTAAATGGCTGCTTCGAATTCTGTTGAGATTGATTGTAAGACCCCAATTTTTATGAATAAAGAGTTAATTTTCTCGAAATATTTTTTTTAATATTATGGTGTGGATTTGATATAATGTTATAGTTGTGGGTAATATTTATAAATTTTACAAAGTAAGCAAGTTGTCATAAAATATTCGATTGGTAGGGAAATATTCGTTTTATCAGGAAAATTCGTACGATGGCACAATCATTGGTGGACCCCACAACGAAATTATTGTCGGAGTTAGAAAACGACAGAAATATCTTTTTTATAAAAATAACGACGAAAGTTTTACCTTGACTGTTGAATTACCCAGTGGTAAAAGTACAGTAATACGCGTAGTTGCATATAGGGCTGAGCAAGTAACCAAATTAGAACCGAAACCGCACCAAAAACTGCACGAACCACACCAATTAAAACCGCACCAACGGTTCCGGCGTATGTGGCGATTTTAGGTGGGTTGAATAACCAAATTTACGGTTCCGGTTTGGTTACTAGCCAAAACCAAACTGCATAAAACCGAAACCGCACCATGTGTGTGTATGTATGTATTATCTCTAGTAAATTTTAAAGTTACTTTTCACTTGAACACGCTCAGAGAAAATTCCAGTCTTGCATTGTCATTTTTTCACCAATTGAAAGAAGATGTTAGAGGTTATAGAGTTAAAAATTAAGCAATTGGGTTTTGGAATTTTGAATTTATTTGTTGCGTTACTGGAGGGGCTTATAGTTGAGGGGCTCGAACACTTGATGCATTGGTTAATGTCAATGCTATAATTGTAATAGTCTAATAGTTTATTTTTAGTCATGCCTTCAATATATTTTATTCTATCTTCAGTATATACTTTTAATTTTTGGGGAACTAGATAAACATTCTTGCTTATTATCGAATAGTCTCCGTTGTTTTATATAACGCATATTTTAGTTTTAAAGCATGCTTGATATAATTCTCATTGTCGACTTTGTCACTAAGTTAATTGCTCGATGTAAGTTTTATGTTAAATTTTATTGAAGGCTTAAACTTTTTTGTTGTTTCAATTAGTTTTGGAACCCAAACCGCACCAATTAAAACCGCACCGCACACTTTAAAACCGAACCGCACCAATCACAAGCGGTTTCGGGTGCGGTTTTGAATTTTTCAAACCGCACCTAAGCGGTTTCGGGTGCAGTTTGGACTTCAAATCGCACCAAACCGCACCATGCTCACCCCTAGTTGCATAGTAGCACACGGTATTGATTATGGATGCTTACGTGAGAATTCACTCAGTTTTATTCAATTATTACCACAATAATTGTTGAATAGTATCTCACGTTATTGATTCAATTATTGTCACAATATTTTATATTATTAAATCAATAATTGAGACTACAAAGTTATTCATATTATTATTTGTATTATTAACAATGTCTAAAAAGTTCTGTGGAGGCAAGGGATTTGGTCACCTAATTGCACGCCAATAGGGAGAAATTCTTATCGGAAAGTCCCCTATTTCCAGTGAATGATGTGGTTATTAATATTATGAGTTATAATATTAATGATGAATATTATTAAAAATATGTTTTGTGAAGCCAAGTGAATTGAGATAAATAGAGGAGATTTTTATGAAGTATTTGTTGTAAATTTGACTTATTATTTGGACCTCCACTTATTCATTTTTTAAAATTGTTGGGAGAAAGTTATCTCAGTTTTTTTTTATATATATATATATATATATATATATATATATATATATATATATATTATAATAAGTTTTGTTTTTTATGAAAAATAAAATATATTTTATTTTATTCAACATAGTGTTTGCATAGTAAAATCAGAAAATTCGTCAGAAATTCGTGAACTCCCACTGTGCAGCCCGTGATTTTTTCTTTACTGTGCATCCAAATAGTATCATGACATTCTCCTGTAAATAGGATGCTCATTTTAGAAAAGAAAATTACACTAGAATCAGAGAATTCTTCTTCTATAATATTGAGTGTATTTCTTTAGAGTTTAAGGAAGCTTTGAGTCTAGAAAATAGTGAAAGTTTTCTTCAAGAATATATCAGCTATACCAGTCAGAAATACTTTTTTTTTTGAGGTAAAGGGTATTATTTATTTCATATTCGCTTACGTTATTATTTTTCGTATTCGTAAGAAATTTTATTTCGTTCAATATTCGCAAGAAATATTATCTTCGTTTAATATTCGTAAGGAATATTATTTTCGTTCAATATTTGTATGGAATATTATTTTCGTTCAACAGTTGTAAGTGACATTATTTTTGTTCAATATTCGTTAGAAATATTATTTTCTTCAGTACTCTATAGTATGTAAGTAATATAATTTCGTTTTAAATTCTGAATTCTACACTCATTTTGTTAAGTATTGCTTCTATACTCCTTAAAATTAGTAAAATATCCTTGAAATTTACACTTCATCTAGTATCGTTTCACAAAGATATTTTTCTGAACATTCTTGTTCATTTTTAAGTTTTCATGCCAGAGTACTATTCATAGGTACTATTCATTTATACGACACTATTCATATGTACGGCACTATTCATACGTACGGTACTATTCATAAAGTACTATTCACTCAAACACTATTCACCAGGGGAACTATTCATGACGAAAATTGATTTTTTTTTCTGTCTAAATTATTTTTTAATACAATACTATTCTTAAATTTTACTCCACAAAGCAGTATCATATTGATAATTTGGATATTTTTAAACTCTGAATAAATTTAAAGTCTTTAATATTTATCCTTGATTTTGTTTGATTCATGCTTGTATCATTGTCATCATCCTTATGCTTATATTATGATAAAAGTCATCTTTGGCCCGTAGTACATAGATGGACTGTTGATTGGTATGATTATGACCAGGGATTATTTGGTATAATCATGACCTATAATGTTACAAATGATGTGGTAAAGGTCCTCATTGGCCCGTAGTGCATTGATGGATAAATATTAGTATGATCATGACCATGCGTTCTCTTCGGCCAAGGGTGCAAAGATGAATTGTTATTTGGTATGATCATGACCATTGGTGATAACACGAATATCCTTAGCCCGTAGTGTATGGATAATTCGTGGATATGATACTAATGAATATTCTTGGCCCGTAGTGCATGGATAATTCAGTGATGTGGATTGTTTATTAAGTTGAGTCTCAGCGATAAAATTGATGATAAACTTTTTAAATCATAGAAGATAGTAGATATCATGCTCTACTTAACTCTTCTAATGGATTATCTTAGTCATAATATCTTAGTCATAATATTTCTGCATTATCTTAGTCATAATATTTCTTACTGGGCTAGTTGAGCTCACCCTTTTCTTTCATTGTTTTCTTCAGGAAATGAGAATGTAGCTAGGACTAGTCAAGAAATGAAGTGATGGTCCAAGATGATTGCTATAGTAGTCCTCACTATTCTATAAGAATAGTGTGATAATATTTGTAATGAGGACTTATTTTGAGTTTGGATATTGTCTAGGAGACAATATTTGTATTAAAACTCACAGCTTATGTTTTGTCGTATTCTGCACGACACTTAACAGTTGTATAAATTAAGTTTGTATTTGTATTCTATACCATGTATTTGGTGACTCAGAATGGGTTATATATGTATACCTATTTTGGGGGTGTCACATTGATGTTCATTTTTTCTAATGTGGTATAGGGGGAGATGTTTAGGGATGATCCTACATCTATTAGCACTCCTCCGACCACATATTCGGAAGACATAATCGCTATGTGCAACAGTTTGTAATGACCAGTCCTTTCGGGAGGTATGTCATCATAGGTGAATGATATCACATTACTGTTGAAGATGTGATCTACCAGATGATGGAATTTTTCAACATCCACTATCTTTGGCAAGTGAGCTTCTTTTAATACTTTCAGTAAGACTTTTCGGTGATCTTCTGAAGAGAAAACCAAGTCCAGAATAGAAATATATTGTGGAGCTGCTTTCAAGCTTTGAACCACCTTGGATTCATTGTGTCCCATCTTGTGGAGGAATTCTTCAATCTTCTCTATGGGCACTTTCCCCTTTGATCTGGTGATAGGCTTCATCACTCGTTAAGGAAGATACAGTGGAATTTCTTTAGATATTGCAGCAGTTATGTTGGATGTAGATCCTTCAGCCTCTCCATAGTTCTATGGCACTTTCTTGAGGCTGACGACAGGATATTGTGGCATGAACGGCAATATGATTAGCTTTGGTGCAACCACTTTCAAAGGGTTTTAAATGCATTTGAGCTGAATTGGTTGAATTGTAAGTGGTGTGGTAGCCAAATCTCCCTCAAAGGATATAACTGCTACTACTTCCTTCTATCCTGAAGGAAATGTGTCCCCACTCTCAGATGATACAGCGTCGTTATCTGCCATTTACAGGTCACCACTGTCAATCATATTTTGAATAAGATGCTATGACTGCGAGAGTGGGAGTGGTATAGACATACTCCATTAGCATCAAATCGTTTTGAGCGTGGGTTGACTGGAGGTAGCAGTGCTGTGATTTTTCCCTCATTGATCAGCATCTGCAATATTTCTTCCATTGGTTGGCCTAAATAGGTGAATTCCCTTTTGTTGGCGAAGTTCCGACGGGATTTAGCTTTTGATTTTATGGCAAGTTTTTCCTTCAATGTTTCACTTTCTTGACTAAGTGGTGGAGTATTTGTGATAAGAGAAAGGAGGCTAGCATGCTCTTAACTGAACAACTGACGTGTGACTTGGTATTGATGAATAACCAGTTCTGCCAATTGATTGACTTGTTTGCCAAGAGCCTTTAACTCCCGTTCCATCATGAACTGGAATTGTGAATAATCCCATCTGTCAGAATTATCCTTGTTGATTTGGGATGAAACACCCACATACTTGGAAGTCTCTCCAATGCCTCTGTTGATCATGTTAACCTCATCTTCCTTGTGTTAAGGGAGAGGATTTTCTTGAATATGTGGTTGGTCGGGCTTGGTCACCACGATCTCACCATTGTCAATTAAGTCCTAGATCTTATGCTTAAAGGCCCAACAATCCTGAGTGTCATGGCCTGGAGCTCCAGCATGGTAAGCACACTTCTTGCTTCCATTGAAACCCTTTCCACTCGGTTTGGCTGGTGGAAAGAGATGAGTAATTTTCTTTTGGGCTGTCAGAAGTTTGAGAATGTTTTCAAGTGAATCCCCTAAGGGTGTGAAGACTCTTGTACATCTGACCTCTCTACTCTTTGGCAATGGAGGGTTTGAAGACTGTGCTTGAAAAGGGGAATACTTTCTCCTCCGAATAGACAAGTTTTGATTGCCTTTTTGTCCTTGCAATATCAAGGAAACATCCTCTTCTTTCTTCTTATGGACCCTTCGGGGGTTGTTCATATAACTTCCAGATTGGATGTGCTCAGCTACGACTTTCAATGCGGCAAGGTCTTGAATCTTCTTTGATTTTAATCCCATTTCAGCCATTTCTCCGTGCTTGATTATTTTTTAGAATGGCTTGCCTATTCTAGCTAGGACCCTCTCATAAAATGGAGTTCGTGAATGTCTATGAAGTTCATCACCATTTCAGACTCGGTCATAGACGGGATAACTTGAGCAGCCAGACGCCTCTATCTTTGGGCATACTCTCTAAATGACTCATTGACTTGTTTCTTGACCTTGGTAATTTGATATCGGACTGGAGCCATCTAAGTTTGAAAGCTGTATTGACTGAGGAAAGCATGGTCTAACTCCTCCCAGCTGTGAATTTTGGAGTTATCCAATCTGGTGTACCTTGCTCTGGCTTCTCCAGTCAGACTTTTCTGAAATAGCTGCATTCTGAGCTTTTCATTCACGGCATAAGATCCGAGCTCTCCAATGAACACCTTTAAGTGGGCATAAGGATCTCCCAATCCATCATATTTTTCAAAATCGGAAGTCTTGAGTTTTTTCGGATAATGAACCTCAGGGAAGATGCAAAGGTCTGAATATAAAACACTTCCGTGTGTTCCAATCCCTTTGATGGACCGAATGGTCTCTTCCATTTGTAGAACCTTCTTCTGAATATCACCAGTGTCTTGATCTTCTTTAAGATGTGTGATTTTAGGGGTTTGTTGGTCTTATCAGACTGAGACTCAGGTGCTGGAACTTATTTGTCTGGACCCTGGACTCCTCCATGTGCAGAGGATTCTGTGTGGATGGGTATTTGTGGACCCTGAGTTGACTTGTGTAGTTCTTTGAACAGAACAGCCAATTCTGTAATTTGATTGCTTAATCCTTTGAACTCCTCGCGAGAGACAGGAGTAGGATTAGGCTGGCTAGATGTAGCCATGTTTAGCTGTAGGTTTAATGCCTTCTTGGACTTTGATGAAAGAGTAACGGGACCAATCGTTTCCCTATAAAAAGACTTATGTAGTTTAGTCTTAGGGAAACGTGAAAATGTTTCATGCTATATAATGTGTCTGTTTTTTAGGAGTATTATCCTGCAAAACGGATGTCAGTTATTTTAATGATAGGATAACATGATAGGTATTAATATGCATGTTCACATATTGCATTATACTTTCCATTACATTGAGATTGACATGGAAATGAAAGTACAAGTAATGGAAATTACAAGTAATTTAAAATGGGAAGGTATGAAGAGACTTCCCTCCGCGTTTGGTTTATCAGAGGCTGACCTATCTTAATCTACTCTTGCGACTTTTTGGCATGAAGGTTCCTAGATCATCGCAATTTACTGGATGGGAAGTTATTTTGATCTTTCAACTAGAGCGAATCTGGGTGTTGCCTTTCTTGAGCCTCATGGAATTAGTCTCCCAACGAGTCTAATAATCAAACACCCACAGGATAGCCTCCTGGTAGAGGGACCACACAACATACATCGCGTCTCACCGTATGGAAATGATGACATGTGTGAAGCACTAATATCACAGGCAGATATGGTGCGAAGCACTAAGTGCAGTAAGTAAAGCATTAGTACACATTCATTCAAATGTAAATGTGACATCCACACATAAGCAGATAAAAGTTTTAAAAAGTTTTAAATAGCGGTTTAAGCCCTTTTACTGGATATTCCCAACAGAGTCGTCACCTGTCGACGTCGAGATTTTTATTTATCCCTTTCTATTCTTGTCTTTTGGAGTTCTCATGTTAGGTAAGATTTGTTTAAAAAAAACAGGTTTGAAAAGGTCCGACGTGTATATGTCGACGATTTGAATGTAAGAGTCGCCAGTTGGTATTTTTAAATAGTTGTACCAACTCAACTGAGAAAATATTTGCACAAAGACCTAGTGATGTGACACTGTTTAACTGGTCTGCAAGCCGAAATTCATTAGGGCCCGGGGCCTTGATTAAGCGGAGGGAAGGTGTTAGGCACCCCCTAACTTTTGTGATAACACGGTTACCGCCACTTTTCAGTTTAAACTTTTATCTGAATATGTGTGTGTGTGTGTGTGTCTAGGTCTATGTGCAGTTGTCTGGAAGTAGTGATATTCCTCGTTTGCACCTATATACAAAGGGTTTGACTTTTGTTTAAAAAGTTCAATTTTAACGAGATATGGCAGTGATGATTTGTAAAATAGGTTTTTCAAACCCTTGTGCTCAATAGTAATTGAGGCATTTGATACTTTCATTTTATTATGTGTTCGGCTAGATTGCTTTTATTATTTTCGAGATGCGAAGCATCTTCGAGAAAATAAGATACATAGCAGTGCCGAACTCCTTATGGGCATGAAAGCCATCTAAGGGAATTCAGACACCGTGAATAATTTACAAGCTGGCTGCAGCTGAAAATGTCCATCACGCGAATCGAATCTAGATTCAGGAACTGAATCTGTGATCACATGATTCCTAGGCTCACATGATAAAGCAATATGTACAAAATCTAAAACAAGAACTAGATTTGAATAAATCTAAACTATTTCAGCTTCATCAGTTCCAGTTTAGTCACCATGAACCAGTTAAAGTGAGAAATAGCTAGATTGAGACAAATCTAGCCCGTAGCAAAAGCTAGAAAACGAATTTTATTTGAGTAAATCTAAGCATTCCAGCTTCAACAGTTTCAGTTTAGTTACCATGAACTGGTTAAAGTGAAAAATAGCTAGATTTAGGTAAATCTAACCCGCAGGCTGATAAACAGTTATATATATATATATATATATATATATATATATATATATATATATATATATATATATATATATATATATATATAGTTCGGATCTTAAGCTCACCCCTTATCCAACTCACCCGAGCTCGCCCCCCTTTAGCGACGAACCCGGTGACGGTTCGGTCATACAACCATCGTTTATACTTTTAGCGACGCTATATGTTGTCCGTCACTAAAAGTATAGACGACGGTTGTATGACCGAACCGTCGCTGGGTCCGTCGCTAAAGGGGGGTGAGCTCGGGTGAATTGGATAAGGGGTGAGCTTAAGATCCGGACCGTATATATATATATATACTTATTGTCATCAAACTCTGTTTGACTAAGCCTGGATATACATCCGGTGCGTTTACCGCTTTCCAGGCTCAGTCAAACAGAGTTTGATGACAATAAGTGTGTGTGTGTGTGTGTGTGTATATATATATATATATATATATATATATATATATATAAGCATTTATATATACAAAAGCAGTAAACGCTCCGGATGTATATCCAGGCTCAATCAAATAGAGTTTGATAAAAAGAGATATATATATGTATTTATATAAGCCACGGATCGACGATCCTGGCATACCCACACGGAGTGACTCTCAACGCTAGTAGATATGTATGTATAGAAATAATAAAAAGCTTAAAATTTTGAAATATCTTACAGTGGGCTGCCAAGAAGACTTCAGATAACTTTTGACGCTTGGAAACTCGATTTCCACCAGTTAAATTTTAATATGTTGTAAAACACGAGCTCACAAGTGTTTAGAAAAAAGAAGCACTCAATTTGGAGCATTATAGAAGTGTATACAGAGTGAAATGAATAGGGTTTCCTCGCTCTTTCTCTCTTTAAAATGGTTAACCCAAGGCCTTTATTTATAGACCAGATGGTCGCGGGTCTACCTGCGGCAGCCGCGGGTCTACCTGAAGCTGTCAGGGTTGCCCGGGCCATGTGGGTCCTGTCGTCTCGAAATACGTGCACTTGTGCAACGCGTTGTCCGCTTGAACCTTCATAACTTTCAATCCGAGCATCCGATTGAGGCGTGCTATACCTTTTCGAAATGTTGTTGTCGAGAGCAACATAATGACATGGGATAAGAGTTTGTACAAAGCCGGGAAGATGGGTCCATGACCAGATCTTTAAGTCTTCAAATTCTATCCGGTGTGTTGTCTTGTGTAGTAGTCACTCGGGATTTTGAGCTATGATTTTTGTGGGACACTTCTGTATAAAATGTGGGATGAATAGATGTTGAGACGATGTAAATGTAGTATCGAGGTGGCAAAATGATGATTTTTCCCCTCACCAGGGTTATCTCCGGCTCTGTACAGATGTAGCAGTCGTTGCTCAGGGTTATCTCTGAGATTGGGCTGTTGTAGGTGTTGAATGTCCTCAAGGTTGTTTCTGAGGTGTGCTTGACCTCCCGGGGTTATCTCCTGGGTTGGGACTGAGTGCCTCGGGGTTATCTCCGAGGTTGAAACTGACTTCTCTGGGGTTATCTCCGGAACTGGAACTGCATCCCTCTGGGTATCTCCGAGGTTGAAACTGAATCTCTCGGGGTTGTCCCCGGGATTGAGCTGATTTGACTTCTAAGGTTATCTCTGGAAGACGATTTTGCCCTCCTGCAAGGTTAGTGACAGGAATGCCAAATTTCAAGTGTCTACATCATCATTACCTTATCTTCCTCCTAAAATATTTGTGCATCATGTCATTCCTCTGGGTCAAGGACAGTTAGGTTAATCATCTTCTTTTAGGTCAGGATCATCAAGTGAAGTAACATCTACTGGCTCGGGAATCCTAACCAGTGATCCAGCATTCATGAATATCAATCTTCAAGGGATTCACATAAAAGGAGAATAAAGGTTCAACATGTCAGACCTTGGATCCAGAGACTCAATGGAAGAAATTCAAAGAAGATCTGATGAAGGGAGAAAGAACTATTTCTGGAGAAGAGAAGCTAAGAGAATAGATCCTCCAAGAAACAAAAGTGGTAGAAGGTAAATATATATATATATATATATATATATATATATATATATATATATATATATTTAAAATCTTTTGTAAAAAAAAATCTTTCACTATATAACAATTCTCTTATAAATAAAATTTATTCTTTTTCTCTAGAAGATACAATCTCTCACTTATACTTAGGCATGTTTAAATTTTTCAGTACGTTATATTTTTAAAATTAATGATTGATTGAAATCATTAGTTTATCATCATCGAATATGAGGAGATTGTTAGTATACTATAGATTATGCATATGTTTAATTTGATGATGAAATGAGAATTTAATATATATTTGTAAAACCAGTAGTTTTTCTAAACTCCTTAGAAAGAAACTTTATGTAAAAGAACTTAGTGTAGGGATCAAATTTGCTAAGTTGATCCATTCCTTAATGGAAATGTATTGTTCAAAAGCTAAGTCCAAAAACTATTCGTAGAGTTAAAGATCAGGAAATATTCTGAGATCATAAAGTATTCAAATTAAGCAGAATTGTAGAGTTAATCTCTTCTGATAGGTTATGAGAATGTCGTACACCTATGACTAAAGATCACAATGATGATTCTTCCAAAGGTTTTCGATAAAGATAAGACATTACTAAAGTTGTGTCTAACAACTATATCTGTTAAGGACAAAAACACATGGCTACATCTGCACCTGGCATAGTACGATTAAAATGACATGAAGTGGTCCTAGCCGACAGTATTTTAAAGTTAAACAATTGGAAATTGGCAAATGTCCAATTCAAAATGGAATAGTGATTAAATCACAGCGGGAAGATCCCAAGGTTAAATTATAAAAGGCAAGCAACCTTAAATAATCCAAGTTACGTAGAGAGAAAAATTGATCAAATCAAAGTGTTGCATGTCTGAACTCATAGTCTACTCACTTTACGATTTAGAAATCTCATTTGTTGTTAAGTCATGTGATCAAGAAGTTTAGCGTTACTTATTAGAGCCTTAAATCATTCAATTTCTTTGTGATTCGATCTTAGTGATTTATGTATTCTCCAAGTCTATGTGACTTGAAGGATTCTTAATGAATCAGTTGTAAATCAGTTCTTAATAAACTCTAATATGTGTGATTACCCTCCTTAGTATCCCTACTCTCAGAGTAGAAGAGAGGAATATGAGACGTTTATGCTCCGAATCTCTTAAAAATCTTTGTCATTTACTTTATTGAACTTACGTTTTGCACTCTATGTTTCATTCCGTTGTGCATAATCAAAATCTATTCAACCCCTTTCTAAATTTTTTTGTGCCTTCGGGAATAACATAGTATTTATACATCTCTATATATAAAACCTCTAGCTTTTATAATTGCCATTTTGATGATTTTGTGTCACAATATTCAATATCCTATTTTATCTCCCGTAATCTCTCTACTCCTATTTTATCTCTATTAACCTCTCTTACATATATAATTAAATCATGTTTCTTTTCACTCTCTTCTTCGCTTTGTTTTATTTTGAACCCAATTTATATTTAATTTTTATTATTTAAAATTTACAATAGAAAATTTTAAAGCACACATATCGTGTGTCAAAGTGACGGGTATATATAAAAAGAAATTGTTAAATCCACAACATAAAATGTTATTTTCACAATAAAAGTGTCCTATAGCGACGATTTTCACCATCATTATACATCTACAGCGATATCTTTGTTGTGAAAATAGTAAAAAGTGTTGTGGATTTAACAATTCCCTAAAAGGATTGTATTGATGTTTATTTCGATGTCCCACTTGCACCTTAAACTAATTCTTTTTTTAAAAGTACCCTTAACGTTATATTTTTTGAGTCACTCGTGCCCCTGCCGTTAACAGATGACAAACGGGATTAAAATGTGATGGCATGCTGAAATATAAAATATATTCTAAATAAAATAATAAATATCATTTAATCAAAACAAAAAATACTAAAATTCAAAATAAAAAAAGCATAACATATTTACATCATTTAATCAAAATAATAAAATTCAAATTATTTTGTTAACTAATCGAAACAACTAATTAAATAAAATAAGTTATATAACATATTTACATCATTTAATCAAAATACTAATATTCAAAACATAACATATTTACATCAAATACTAATTAAAAAAATACTACAACACTAATTAAAAAAATACTAAAATACTAATTAGTATTATGATTTTAGTATTTTAATGATATAATTTGAATTTTTGTTGTTTTGATTAATTAACAAAATAATTTAAATTTTAGTATTTTAGTATTTTTTAATTTGATTTTTTTTAGTATTTTAGTATTTTTTTTAATTAATATTTTAGTATTTTTTAAATTAGTATTTGATGTAAATATGTTATGTTTTGAATTTTAGTATTTTGATTAAATAATGTAAATATATTATACAACTTATTTTATTTAATTAGTTAACAAAATAATTTGAATTTTATTATTTTTATTAAATGATGTAAATATGTTATGCTTTTTTTATTTTAAATTTTATTATTTTTTTGTTTTGATTAAATGATATATATTATTTTATTTAGAATATATTTTATATTTAAGTCTGCCACGTCATCACATTTTAACTTCGTTTGTCTTCTGTTAACGGCAGGGGCACGGGCGACCCAAAAATGTAACTTTAAGGGTAATTTTGAAAAAAAAAATTAGTTTAAGGTGCAAGTGAGATATTGGGGTAAACATCAAGGACTTTTTTGACCCTTTGCCCGTTAACAATTTAACAATTTAATGTCACTTTATAATATTAATTAAAATAAATTTTTAATTTCAAAACGAAAAGAAGAATATATATATATATATATATATATATATATTTAATTTTTTAAATAGATAGAATAATTTAATAAGCAAATCATATATTATGTGGGTTCTTGTGCCGCTCCCAAAATTAGGTATACATCACCCATCTTGAGTCGTCAGATACATGGTACAGAATACAAATACAACTTATTAATACAACTGTCGGGTACAATACGACAAAATATAACTGTGAGTTTGAATACAATTATTGTCTACTAGAGACTATACAAACTCAAAAGGAGTCCTCATTACAATTATTGTCACACTATTTAACAGAATAGTGAGGACTACTAATACTATCATCTGGTCCATCACTCCGTTCCACGACTCGTCCCAGCTATATTCTCATTTCCTGAAGAGAACAGTGAAAGAAAAGGTGAGCTCAACTAGCCCAGTAAGAAATATTATGACTAAGATAATGCAGAATAAATTATCATTAGCCTTCAACAATGTTAAACTGATAAAATATAACGAACATCAAGTTTAATTGCAGCGGAACAAGCAATCCATTAAAAGAGTCAAGTAAAAAATAAAATCTACTATCTTCTATGATTTAAAAGGTTTTTCAACACAGTTATCGCTGGGACTCAGCTTAATAAAATAATTCACATCATCGAATCACCCCTGCACTACGGCCAAGGATATTCGTTAATATCACGACCATAATTATCCATGCACTACGTGCCAAGAATATTTGTGTATTCATTAATGGTCATGATCATGCCAACAATTGTCCATCAATGCACTACGGGCCAATGAGGACTTTTACCACATCATTTGTAACATTACGGTCATGATTATACCGAATAATCCCTGTTCATAATCATACTAAGTCCATCTATGCACTACAGGCCACAGATGACTTTCAACATTTTATAAACATGAGAATGATGACAATGATATAAGAATTCAATTAAACAAGTTCAAGAATTTATTTATCCAAGAATTAACAACGTCCAAATTGTCAACATGATACTGCTTTGTGGAGTAAAATTTAAGAATACTTAGAAGAATATTTTCATGAAAAGATACTGGATGAAACACAATTATCAAGGATATTCTACAAATTTCATGGAGTATAGAAGTTAAAACTTAACCAATTGAGTATAATAAAGAATGGAATAACAAAAGAAATCACCCGGCATGCGATAGACCGCACCGACAGGTTATTCTAACAGAATAATAAATAATGGAACCAGGTCCGGTGTAAATGCACAGACAGGATATTCCGACAGAATAATAATTAATGGCACCAGGTCCGGTGTAGAACACACAGACAGGATGTTCCAACAGAATAATAACAAGACGGAACCAGGTCCGGTGTAAAACACACAGACAGGATGTTCCAACAAAATAATAATAAAAACGGAACCAGGTCCGGTGTAAAACACACAGACAGGATGTTCCAACAGAATAATAGAAGAATATCACCAAGTATAGGGTAGACCGCGTATACAGGTTATTCCAACAGAATAATAAGAAATGGAATAACAACAGTTCTCTTCATGAATAAGAAAGAATAACACCCCTTACCGTTTTAAAGAAGAGCTGAAATAAGGAAGTAGTTAAGTAGCAGAATACTCTTCTTCTCTCTCTCTATAGTTTCTCTCTTTAGAGTTCAGTGAATTCGTAACAAATAATGAAGGAATGAGCTGCTATTTATAGAAAAATAGAATGCATAGTAACTAATCCATGAACGGTCCAGATTGATTACTTTAATCTGACGGTCCATATTTAAAGAAAAATCTTTTAAATAAAGTATAATATATTCTATTTATAGAATAACTTTAATAAAGTATTCTGTTTTATATAAAAAGATGTTTCTGTTTTATTACGTTAATAATACGAATAAAACAAAACGTCATTATCGCTAAATAATTCATATTATTAACTGACAATAATTGAATCAAACTGAGTGACTTCTCACATAAGCATTAATAATCAATACCGTGTGCTACTATGCAACCACACGTATTACTGTACTTTTACTACCGAGTAGTTCAATAGTAACAATGGTAAAACTTCCGTCGTTATTTTTAATAAAATATTTTTGTCATTTTCTCAATCCGACAATAATTCCGTTGTGGGGTCCAGCAATGATTGTGCCGTTGTACGAATATTTCCTGTTATAACGAATATTTCCCGACCAATCGAATATTATATAACAACTTGCGTGCTTTGAAAAATTTATAAATATTACCCACAACTATAACATTATATCAAATTAACTCCATAATATTCAAAAATGATATTTATAAAAAAATTCATCTTTATTTATAAAAGTTGGGGTCTTACAACCTCCCCTTCTTATAAAATTTCTCCCTCGAAATTAGGGTACGTACCTGGTATGTCGAAGAGGTAAGGATACCTTGATTTCATTTCAGATTCTAACTCCCAAGTCATTTCCTCAACATCGTGATTTCTCCACAAAACTTTGACTTGAGGTATAACCTTGGAGCGTAGAATATGTTCCTTCTTATCCAAGATTTGAACAAGAACTTCTTCTTACGTCAAATTTTCTGCTATTTCGTCCGGTTCTAACTCAATAATGTGGTTCGGGTCTTCCACATATTTGCGTAACATGGATATGTGAAAAACGTTATGAACACGAGTCATACTTGGCGGTAAAGCGAGTCTATAAGCCACAGTTCCTACTCGATCGAGGATTAAAAATGGACCGATGAATCGAGGATTGAGCTTTTCTCTTTTTCCAAATCTCGTGTGCTACTATGCAACCACACGTATTACTGTACTTTTACTATCGAGTAGTTCAACAGTAACAATGGTAAAACTTCTGCCGTTATTTTTAATAAAATATTTTTGTCGTTTTCTCAATCCGACAATAATTCCGTTGTGGGGTCCACCAATGATTGTGTCGTTGTACGAATATTCCCTGTTAAAACGAATATTTCCCGACCAATCGAATATTATATAACAACTTGCGTACTTTGCAAAATTTATAAATATTACCCACAACTATAACATTATATCAAATTAACTCCATAATATTCAAAAATGATATTTATAGAAAATTCTTCTTTATTTATAAAAGTTGGGGTCTTACAACCTCCCCTTCTTATGAAATTTCGCCCTCGAAATTAGGGTACGTACCTTGTATGTCGAAGAGGTAAGGATACCTTGATTTCATTTCTGATTCTAACTCCCAAGTCATTTCCTCAACATCGTGGTTTCTCCACAAAACTTTGACTTGAGGTATAACCTTGGAGCGTAGAATATGTTCCTTCTTATCCAAGATTTGAACAGGAACTTCTTCATACGTCAAATCTTCCGTTATTTCGTCCGGTTCTAACTCAATAATGTGGTTCGGGTCTTCCAATATTTGCGCAACATGGATATGTGAAAAACGTTATGAACACGAGACATACTTGGCGGTAAAGCGAGTCTATAAGCCACAGTTCCTACTCGATCGAGGATTAAAAATAGACCGATGAATCGAGGATTGAGCTTTCCTCTCTTTCCAAATCTCGTAACTCCTTTCCATGGAGCAACACGTAAGAACGCATGATCTCCTACATCAAATTCCACGTCCTTTCGATGGAGATCAGCATAACTCTTTTGTCGATCTTGTGAGGTTTTTATACGTTGTCGGATCGTTTGAATCTTTTTTGTAGTCATACGTACCAACTCCGGTCCCAACAACGTTGCTTCACCCACCTCATCCCAGCATACTGGAGAACGACATTTTCTTCCATACAATGCTTCGAATGGAGCCATGTCAATACTTGCTTGATAACTGTTGTTGTAGGAAAACTCCACTAATGGTAAGAACTTGTCCCAACTTCCCTTGAAATCAAGGACACAGAGTCTTAATAGATCTTCAAGAGTTTGAATAGTCCTCTATGATTGTCCGTCCGTCTGAGGATGATATGCTGAACTAAATCGTAAATCCGTGCCCATAGCTTTTTGTAAACTAACCCAAAATCGTGAAGTGAATCTTGGGTCTCGATCAGAAACTATGGATACTGGCATACCATGCAGTCTTACAATCTCGTTTATATACATACGAGCAAGACGTTCAAGTGTATAAGTTTCTCGTATCGGTAAGAAATGAGCAGACTTGGTCAATCTATCAACAATGACCCAAATCGCATCTATACCTTGAGAAACCTTAGGAAGACTGGTAACGAAATTCATGGTAATGTGCTCCCATTTCTATTCTGGAATTTCAAGTGGTTGCAATGGACCTCTTGGTACTTGATACTCCGCTTTGACTCGTTGACAAGTTAAACACCTTGAGATAAACAGCGCTATCTCTCTCTTCGTATTGCTCCACCAAAATGTATGACGAAGATCATGATACATTTTGGTACTTCCAGGATGGATTGCAAACGGTGTGTTGTGCGCCTCCATCATGATTTCATACTTTAAATCAGGGTTGTTAGGAACACAAAGTCTGGAGTTGACTCGAAGTATTCCTTCTTCATCGATTCTTGCTTCCGGCATAGCACCTTCTTGCACTTTCTTCCTCATACGTATCAGCTCCAGGTCTGTAGCTTGAGCAGCTTTAACTTTATCGATTAAAGTCGGTTCTACTCGTATATTCGCCATCATCACATAGGTCCCTGGAGTCTTTAACTCTATCTCCATCCTTTGCAAATCACACAAAATGGGCCTTTGTGTTGACAATATCGCACTCGTACTTGCATATGATCTTCTACTCAATGCGTCAGCTACCACGTTCGCTTTTCCAAGATGGTATTGAATGGTATGATCATAATCTTTTAACAGTTCAAGCCAACGTCGTTGTCGCATGTTGAGTTCTTTTTGAGTGAAGAAATATTTGAGGCTTTTATGATCCGTAAAGATCTCCACCTTCTCCCTATACAAGTAATGCCTTCAAATTTTAAGTGCAAAGACAACAGCTGCCAACTCTAGATCATGAGTAGGATAATTCCTCTCATATTCCTTGTGTTGTCTTGATGCATAGGCTATGACTTTTCCATGTTGCATGAGAACGCATCCCAATCCTTTGCTCGAAGCATCACTGTAGATGACAAATCCCTCCGAGCCAGATGGTATTGTTAGAACAGGTGCTGAAATGAGTCTCCTCTTGAGTTCTTGAAAACTCTGTTTACATTCTTCGCTCCAATCGAACTTTGTATCTTTCCGAGTCAGCTGAGTTAATGGAGTAGCGATTCGAGAAAATTCTTCCACGAATCTCCGATAATAACAAGCTAAACCAAGAAAACTACGTACTTCGGTCACTGATTTAGGTTGCTCCCAGCTTTGAATAGCTTCAATCTTTGTCTGGTCAACCGATATTCCACGACTTGATACTACGTGCCCAAGGAATGCTACCTCCTCCAGCCAGAACTCGCATTTATTCAACTTGGCATAAAGCTTGTATTCACGAAGCTTTTGGAGTACCAGCCTCAAGTGTTGCTCATGATCTTCACGACTTTTGGAATAAATAAGGATGTCATCAATAAAGACGACCACAAAGTGATCCAAATATTCCTTGAATACCCGGTTCATCATATCCATGAAGGCAGCAGGAGCATTAGTCAATCCAAAGGACATGACTAGGAATTCATAATGCCCGTACCGAGTTCTGAAAGCCGTCTTTGGAATATCCTCAGTTCTAACCTTCAGCTGATGATATCCAGAACGAAGATCAATCTTTGAAAAGAATTGTGCTCCTTGCAACTGGTCAAACAGGTCATCAATACGTGGCAATGGGTACCTGTTTTTGATGGTGACATGATTCAACTCCCGATAATCAATACAAAGTCGCATACTTCCATCTTTCTTCTTCACGAATAGAACAGGAGCACCCCAAGGAAAAGTACTAGGACGAATAAAACCAATGTCTAACAATTCCTGCAGTTGGATCTTTAACTCCTGAAGTTCAATATGAGCCATTCGATATGGGGCTTTGGAAATGGGTTTTGTACCGGGTTCAAGGTCGATACAAAATTTAATTTCACGCTCTGGGGGTAGGCCAGGAAGTTCTTCAGGGAATGCGTCAGGGAATTTATTAACAATAGAAATATCATTCAAAACTGACGTATTTTTGTTTAGATCCGTGACATGAGCTAAGAAAGCTTGACATCCGTTTTTCAATAAACGAATAGCTATATGGCTTGAGATGACAGCGATTGATTTTAATAGTTTGGTTGCTTGAATTCGCATAATAGATCGATTAGGAATATGAAAGGTAATAACTTTACGAAAATAATCAATTTTTGCATGATGAGTAGTTAACCAATCAATCCCTAGAATCACGTCAAATGCAAGTATTTTTAATGAAATAAGATTGACAGGTAATGTGTGGGTACCAACTTGAACCAAACAAGACTTATAAACCGTGGATGTAATGAAAGTTTCTCCCAATGGAGTTTCAACAGATAAGTCAAAGTCTAATTTCTCCAGAATCAAATTTAATCGATGAGCGCAAGTAGGAGAAATAAAAGAATGGGTAGAACCGGTATCAAATAAAGTATAGACTTCGTTAGTGTTTATGATAAGCTTACCCGTGATGACCTCATTCGGGTTCCTTACTTTCTGGGAGGTCACAACAAACGCTCTCCCTTGCACTACCGGTTTTGACTTTTCTGGGACGGCCTTTGGTGTCACCATCTTGGCTGAACTTATTTTTGGTAAACGATAAAATCGAGCTAAATGACCTTCTCTTCCACAATTATAACATGTTTTAGACGGCATCGCGCAATTTGGACTGATGTGCCCTTCCCCTCCGCATTTGAAACATATGATAGGTGGTCGTTCTCCTTCCTTAACAACGGGTGCTGGTGCTGACGTCTTTCCATCATTGTTGAATCTCCTCTTCTTGAAATGACCATTCTTATTATTTTGGCCCTGATTACCACTGAAGTGGTTACCATTTCTGGCATGTTGATTCCCTCCACGCTTGTTGTCACCGCTTCGATGACTGCTCTCACTGGTATTATCATTTTGTCCACTGCTCTCTTTTGGTTGCGTTGACTCGTTATCACGCTCCACTAACTGAGTCCTATTCACAACATCTGAATACAAACACAGTTTATGAGAAATAAGATGTTGACGTATCTCAGGTTTCAAACCTCGCAAAAATATTTGCGTCATTCGCTCTTCATTATCCACCAAGTGGGACGCAAACCGGGACAACTCAGCAAATTTAGCCTCATACTGCGACACGGTCATATTATTCTGCTCCAATTTGATGAACTCCACCTCCTTCATGTGACGAACACTTTCGGGAAAGTGTTTGTCATTGAACAGCTCTTGAAACTTCTCCCAAGACATCTTCAGTGCGACAGGTTGAGTACGCCTAATCGATTTCCACCAGTAATCTGCCTCTCCTCGCAACTTAAAGGCGGCAAAGGGAACCTTTTGCTCCTCGAAGCATCCCAAGACATCAAATATCTTGGTAATCTGCTTTATCCATGTTTCTGCTATAAGTGGTTTTGGCTCTCCCTTAAACTCTGGTGGTCCCAGCTCCTTGAACTGTTTAGCGGTGACCGTCCGAGAGTTTTCAGTGTTTCCACCTATATTTTGGACAGGAGCCGCTCTCGCCTGCTGTTGCATGAACTGCATAAAGTTTCTGAACATTCCATCATTCATCATCTGGTCAGTGTTATTGTTTGCATGAGGATTGTCACCTTCCTGATGCACATTATCCTGATTATTGATATGTGGTGAATCAACAGTCGCCTGTGCTCCATTGCTATTCTCAACATTCTCAGATGCCATTTTCAGATACTGCCACAAAATAAAAGTTAATTGATATGTCATATATTATCCTTATATTATGACCGACCAATTAAATATCATGCAAATAAACTTAGGTAGGTCATACTAGCGAAGGAATTCCCCGTCTCTCCCCTCCTAGTTCTATTCTCACATCTTAGCCAGGGATCATATCCCTAAGCTCTGATACCAACGGTGACGCCCCTAAAATTAGGTATACATCACCCATCTTGGGTCGTCAGATACATAGTATAGAATACAAATACAACTTACTAATACAACTGTCATGTACAATACGACAAAATATAAACTGTGAGTTTGAATACAAATATTATCTTCTAGAGAGTATTCATACTCAAAAGGAGTCCTCATTATATTTATTAACACACTATTACATAGAATAGTGAGGACAACTAACTAATACTATCATTCGAACCATCACTCCGTTCCCCGACTTGCCCCAGCTACGTTCTCATTTCCTGAAGAGAACAGTGAAAGAAAGGGTGAGCTCAACTAGCCCAGTAAGAAATATTATGACTAAGATAATACAGAATAAATTATCATTAGCCTTCAACAATGTTAAACTGATAAAAAATAATAGACATCAAGTTTAACTGCAGCGGAATAAGCAATCCATTAAAAGAGTCAAGTAGAAAATAAACTCTACTATCTTTTATGATTTAAAAGGTTTTTCAACACTGTTATCGCTGGGACTCAGCTTAATAAAATAATCCACATCATCGAATCACCCCTGCACTACGGCCAAGGATATTCGTGTATTCATTAATGGTCATGATCATGCCAACAACTGTCCATCAATGCACTACGGGTCAATGAGGACTTTTACCAAATTATTTGTAACATTACGGTCATGATTATACCGAATAATCCCTGTTCATAATCATACCAAGTCCATCTATGCACTACAGGCCACAGATGACTTTCAACATTTTATAAACATTAGGATGATGACAATGATATAAAAATTCAATAAAACAAGTTCAAAAATTAATTTATCCAAGAATTAACAACGTCCAAATTGTCAACATGATACTGCTTTGTGGAGTAAAATTCAAGAATGCTTAGAAGAATAATTTCATGAAAAGATACTGGATGAAACGCAATTATCAAGGATATTCCACAAATTTTATGGAGTATAGAAGTCAAAACTTAACCAACTGAGTATAATAAAGAATGTAATAACAAAAGAAATCACCATGCATGCGATAGACCGCACAGACAGGTTATTCCAACAGAATAATAAATAATAGAACCAGGTCCGACGTAAACGCACAGACAGGATATTCCGACAAAATAATAATTAATGGAACCAGGTTCGGTGTAGAACACACAGACAGAATGTTCCAACAGAATAATAACAAGACGGAACCAGGTCCGGTGTAAAACACACAGACAAGATGTTCCAACAGAATAATAATAAAAACGGAACCAGGTCCGGTGTAAAACACACAGACAGGATGTTCCAACAGAATAATAGACGAATATCACCAAGTATAGGGTAGACCGCGTATACAGGTTATTCCAACAGAATAATAAGAAATGGAATAACAACAGTTCTCTTCATGAATAAGAAAGAATAACACTCCTTACCGTTTTAAAGAAGAGCTGAAATAAGGAAGTAGTTAAGTAGCAGAATACTCTTCTTCTCTCTCTCTATAGTTTCTCTCTATAGTTTCTCTCTCTAGAGTTCAGTGAATTCGTAAGAAATAATGAAGGAATGAGCTGCTATTTATAGAAAAATGGAATGCATAGTAACTAATCCATGAACGGTCCAGATTGATTATTTTAATCTAACGGTCCATATTTAAAGAAAAATCTTTTAAATAAAATATAATATATTCTATTTATAGAACAACTTTAATAAAGTATTTTGTTTTATATAAAAAGATGTTTCTGTTTTATTACGTTAATAATACGAATAAAACAAAACGTCATTATCGCTAAATAATTTATATTATTAACTGACAAAAATTGAATCAAACTGAGTGACTTCTCACATAAGCATTAATAATCAATACCGTGTGCTACTATGCAACCACACGTATTACTGTACTTTTACTACCGAGTAGTTCAACAGTATCAATGGTAAAACTTCCGCCGTTATTTTTAATAAAATATTTTTATCGTTTTCTCAATCCGACAATAATTTCGTTGTGGGGTCCACCAATGATTGTGCCGTTGTACGAATATTCCCTGTTATAACGAATATTTCCCGACCAATCGAATATTATATAACAACTTGCGTACTTTAAAAAATTTATAAATATTACCCACAACTATAACATTATATCAAATTAACTCCATAATATTCAAAAATGATATTTATAGAAAAATTCATCTTTATTTATAAAAGTTGGGGTCTTACAAATACCGTGTGCTACTATGCAACCACGCGTATTACTGTACTTTTACTACCGAGTAGTTCAACAGTATCAATGGTAAAACTTCCGCCGTTATTTTTAATAAAATATTTTTGTCGTTTTCTCAACCCGACAATAATTCCGTTGTGGGGTCCACCAATGATTGTGCCGTTGTACGAATATTCTTCGACCATTCGAATATTATATAACAACTTGCGTACTTTACAAAATTTATAAATATTACCCACAACTATAACATTATATCAAATTAACTCCATAATATTCAAAAATGATATTTATAAAAAATTCATCTTTATTTATAAAGTTGGGGTCTTACAGTTCTAATACAACAGAAAGAATCGATGAGATCTTAACCAAGTGGTTAAGCAAATCATATATATTAGGTCTCAAGTTTGAAAGTGAGTTTATTTATTTTATTATGGGAACTTTATTCTTTCTTCGACCAATCGAATATTATATAACAACTTGCGTACTTTGTAAAATTTATAAATATTACCCACAACTATAACATTATATCAAATTAATTCCATAATATTCAAAAATAATATTTATAAAAAATTTATCTTTATTTATAAAATTAGGGTCTTACAGTTCTAATACAACAGAAAGAATCGATGAGATCTTAACCAAGTGGTTAAGCAAATCATATATATTAGGTCTCAAGTTTGAAAGTGAGTTTATTTATTTTATTATGGGAACTTTGTTCTTTCTTTCTATGAGACTTATTTGTGAGAGTTTATTTTATTTTTTTTTGGTGAAGTTTAATTGATTCTTGACGATGTATTTAATTATAAAATTATATTATATTCCCCCCCCCCAAAAAAAAGGCCTTTTAAGAAAATACAATAGAAAGTACTACTTCAAATATTACTATCAAATCTCTACCACTAAACTTTAATTGTAAAAAGTCAGAAGATCTAGTTAAAATAGGTTATAGTTTTGTAAATTCGTTACCAGATTCGATTTTTCCTAATAAAATGCTGATTAAACTCAAGTATATAGACTGAGTGGTATTATAGCAATTATAATTATTTCTACCAAAATTATTAAGAAAAAAAATTGAATTTTATTTCTTAGAATTAAATAAAAAAATAAAATATATAATAATAATAATAATAGAATATTACTACTCTTTCCAAAAAAAAAAATACAAGCATGTATAGACAGACACATTGAGTTAATCAAATACATGTACGTATAGATTCACCACATACATATATAATACATATAGAGAGAGAAGTGTAGTACCTTCCAGGTTGGGGTAGGACCGTAGGAGTATTTAATGTACTTGCGTTGTCTTTCTCTCTTACTGGTCTGAAATAGGACCATGTGGTTGATGGGACCCCACCCATCGTTGACACGTCCACATCACTGTACGTACATATCAACCCCTCATCCTCCCCTTTGCTTTCTCTCTCCTCTTTCTAAAATTCTTATCTCCTCTTCCTTCCTTCCTTCCTTCCTTCCTTCCTTCTCTCTTTAATTTAATAAGGGAGGCACTAGGGACAGCACTGATTTCAGATTCCGAGATGATATGATAGATATAGTCATACCTACACTATTAGGTAAACAGCGTTTGCAACTTTAAGTGTATTTAAAACGGATCCGACTAACATGAAATTTAATTTTTGATAAATTAATCAATTGACTAATAAAATATTAACACATATAGAATTTCGTCTGCGTATCAGCACTCTATTAATCGATTAATCAATTTATCTAAAAATAAACTTCATATTAACCACTCCCGTTTAAAATATTTAAAATATATTATAAAATTTTATATATTTAATAATAATTTATTTTAAACAAAAAATCAGTACTCTCTTTTTTATCTTCAAAAGAACGAGATAAAAGTATAATAAAAATGCTAGCATTCAAGCAAAGTTAAGAAAATTTAAAATTAATATAAATTTATCTATAACATGTAATATTATTATTAAAATCAGAAAATGTCCTATTAATTATAAAAAAATTATTACTTTTAAAATAAATTTTAAAAGTTAAAGAAGTATATATATATATATATATATATATATATATATATATATATATATATATATATATATATATATATATTTGTCTTTTTATCTGCAATTATAATAATATACATTGCATGCTGTTTTTACTTTTCTCTTGCCTCTTTTATTACTGGCAAATCTTCAACTCAACTTTTCTTCTCCAACCGTACAAATAATATACCTTTAACTTTAAGTCTCTCCCCCCTTCCCCTCACGCGCTTCCCTACTACCCCACTAATCTTATTAAACAGGTCACGCGTGTATCACGTGATATATGTGTGTGTTGAACTTTTACCCATTTTGAAAGTAGATGATAAGGATATAGATTCCGGCGGAAGTTATTAATTTTATTTAATTGGTCAGTATCCATATTTAAATTGAAAAGTACTCTTTTTATTTTTAGAAGATTATCGATTAATACACATATATTAAGAAATATAATTAATACTTAACAAAAATACTATATTATCTTTGTTAATTGTTTCAATCAAGTATTTCCTTCCCAATATTTTTTATTCAATTCAACCAATTACTACTTGAACTATAGCATTGAATTAAATAAGAATCATTGGTTGGGAATAAAATTTTAAATAGAAGAAAGCTTTAAATAAGGGTAAAGTTAGAAAAAAAATAGTTAATGTGTATTGATAAACTCAAAACGATAATTGTGACGCCCCCAAAATTAGGTATACATCACCCATCTTGGGTCGTCAGATACAAAGTACAGAATACAAATACAACTGATTAATACATCTGTCGTGTACAATACGACAAAACATAAACTGTGAGTTTGAATACAAATATTATCTTCTAGAGAGTATTCATACTCAAAAGGAGTCCTCATTACATTTATTAACACACCATTACATAGAATAGTGAGGACTACTAACTAATACTATCATTCGGACCATCACTCCGTACCCCGACTTGTCCCAGCTACGTTCTCATTTCCTGAAGAGAATAGTGAAAGAAAGGGTGAGCTCAACTAGCCCAGTAAGAAATATTATGACTAAGATAATGCAGAATAAATTATCATTAGCCTTCAACAATGTTAAACTGATAAAATATAATAGACATCAAGTTTAACTGCAGTGGAACAAGCAATCCATTAAAAGAGTCAAGTAGAAAATAAACTCTACTATCTTTTATGATTTAAAAGGTTTTTCAACACTGCGATCGCTGAGACTCAGCTTAATAAAATAATCCACATCATCGAATCACCCCTGCACTACGGCCAAGGATATTCGTGTATTCATTAATGGTCATGATCATGCCAACAACTGTCCATCAATGCACTACGGGCCAATGAGGACTTTTACCACATCATTTGTAACATTACGGTCATGATTATACCGAATAATCCCTGGTCATAATCATACCAAGTCCATCTATGCACTACATACCACAGATGACTTTCAATATTTTATAAACATGAGGATGATGACAATGATATAAGAATTCAATAAAACAAGTTCAAGAATTAATTTATCCAGGAATTAACAACGTCCAAATTGTCAACATGATACTGCATTGTGGAGTAAAATTTAAGAACGCTTAGAAGAATATTTTCTTGAAAAGATACTGGATGAAACGCAACTATCAAGGATATTCCACAAATTTCATGGAGTATAGAAGTCAAAACTTAACCAACTGAGTACAATAAAGAATGGAATAACAAAAGAAATCACCATGCATGCGATAGACCGCACAGACAGGTTATTCCAATAGAATAATAAATAATGGAACCAGGTCCGGCGTAAACGCACAGACAGGATATTCCGATAGAATAATAAATAATGGAACCAGGTCCGGTGTAAAACACACAGACAGGATATTCCAACAGAATAATAATAAAACGGAACCAGGTCCGGTGTAAAACACACAGACAGGATGTTCCAACAGAATAATAAACGGAACCAGGTCCGGTGTAAAACACACAGACAGGATGTTCCAACAGAATAATAAACGGAACCAGGTCCAGTGTAAAACACACAGACAGGATGTTCCAACAGAATAATAGAAGAATGTCACCAAGTATAGGGTAGACCGCGTATACTGGTTATTCCAACAGAATAATAACAAATGGAATAACAGAAGTTCTCTTCATGAATATAAAAGAAATAATATTCCCTACCGTTTTAAAGAAGAGCTGAAGTAAGGAAGTAGTTAAGTAGCAGAATACTCTTCTTCTCTCTCTCTATAGTTTCTCTCTATAATTTCTCTCTCTAGAGTTCAGTGAATTCGTAAGAAATAATGAAGGAATGAGCTGCTATTTATAGAAAAATAGAATGCATAGTAACTAATCCATGAACGGTCCAGATTGATTACTTTAATCTGACGGTCCATATTTAAAGAAAAATCTTTTAAATAAAATAAAATATATTCTATTTATAGAATAACTTTAATAAAGTATTTTGTTTTATATAAAAAGATGTTTCTGTTTTATTACGTTAATAATACGAATAAAACAAAACGTCATTATCGCTAAATAATTCATATTATTAACTGACAATAATAAAATCAAACTGAGTGACTTCTCACATAAGCATTAATAATCAATACCGTGTGCTACTATGCAACCACACGTATTACTGTACTTTTACTACCGAGTAGTTCAACAGCAACAATGGTAAAATTTCCGCCGTTATTTTTAATAAAATATTTTTGTCGTTTTCTCAATCCGACAATAATTCCGTTGTGGGGTCCACCAATGATTGTGTCGTTGTACGAATATTCCCTGTTAAAACGAATATTCCCCGACCAATCGAATATTATATAACAACTTGCGTACTTTGCAAAATTTATAAATATTACCCACAACTATAACATTATATCAAATTAACTCCATAATATTCAAAAATGATATTTATAAAAAAATTATCTTTATTTATAAAAGTTGGGGTCTTACAACCTCCCCTTCTTATGAAATTTCGCCCTCGAAATTAGGGTACGTACCTTGTATGTCGAAGAGGTAAGGATACCTTGATTTCATTTCTGATTCTAACTCCCAAGTCATTTCCTCAACATCGTGGTTTCTCCACAAAACTTTGACTTGAGGTATAACCTTGGAGCGTAGAATATGTTCCTTCTTATCCAAGATTTGAATAGGAACTTCTTCATACGTCAAATCCTCCGCTATTTCGTCCGGTTCTAACTCAATAATGTGGTTCGGGTCTTCCACATATTTGCGTAACATGGATATGTGGAAAACGTTATGAACACGAGACATACTTGGCGGTAAAGCGAGTCTATAAGCCACAGTTCCTACTCGATCGAGGATTAAAAATGGACCGATGAATCGAGGATTTAGCTTTCCTCTCTTTCCAAATCTCGTAACACCTTTCCATGGAGCAACACGTAAGAACACATGATCTCCTACATCAAATTCCACGTCCTTTCGATGAAGATCAGCATAACTCTTTTGTCGATCTTGTGAGGTTTTTATACGTTGTCGGATCGTTTGAATCTTTTCTGTAGTCATACGTACCAACTCCGGTCCCAACAACGTTGCTTCGCCCACCTCATCCCAGCATACTGGAGAACGACATTTTCTTCCATACAATGCTTCGAATGGAGCCATGCCAATACTTGCTTGATAACTGTTGTTGTAGGAAAACTCCACCAATGGTAAGAACTTGTCCCAACTTCCTTTGAAGTCAAAGACACAGAGTCTTAATAGATCTTCAAGAGTTTGAATAGTCCTCTCTGATTGTCCGTCCGTCTGAGGATGATATGCTGAACTAAATCGTAACTCCGTGCCCATAGCTTTTTGTAAACTAACCCAAAATCGTGAAGTGAATCTTGGGTCTCGATCAGAAACTATGGATACTGGCATACCATGCAGTCTTACAATCTCGTTTATGTACATACGAGCAAGACGTTCAAGTGTATAAGTTTCTCGTATCGGTAAGAAATGAGCAGACTTGGTCAATCTATCAACAATGACCCAAATCGCATCAATACCTTGAGAAACCCTAGGAAGACCGGTAACGAAATCCATGGTAATGTGCTCCCACTTCCATTCTGGAATTTCAAGTGGTTGCAATGGACCTTTTGGTACTTGATGCTCCGCTTTGACTCGTTGACAAGTTAGACACCTTGAGATAAACAACGCTATCTCTCTCTTCATATTGCTCCACCAAAATGTATGACGAAGATCATGATACATTTTGGTACTTCCAGGATGGATTGCAAACGGTGTGTTGTGCGCCTCCATCATGATTTCATACTTTAAATCAGGGTTGTTAGGAACACAGAGTCTGGAGTTGACTCGAAGTATTCCTTCTTCATCGATTCTTGCTTCCGGCATAGAACCTTCTTGCACTTTCTTCCTCATACGCATCAGCTCCAGGTCTGTAGCTTGAGCAGCTTTAACTTTATCGATTAAAGTCGGTTCTACTCGTATATTCGCCATCATCACATGGGTCCCTGGAGTCTTCAACTCTATCTCCATCCTTTGCAAGTCACACAAAATGGGCCTTTGCGTTGTTAATATTGCACTTGTACCCGCATATGATCTTCTACTCAATGCGTCAGCTACCACGTTCGCTTTTCCAGGATGGTATTGAATGGTATGATCATAATCTTTCAACAGTTCAAGCCAACGTCGTTGTCGCATGTTGAGTTCCTTTTGAGTGAAGAAATATTTGAGGCTTTTATGATCCGTAAAGATCTCCACTTTCTCCCCATACAAGTAATGCCTCCAAATTTTAAGCGCAAAGACAACAGCTGCCAACTCTAGATCATGAGTAGGATAATTCCTCTCATATTCCTTGAGTTGTCTTGATGCATAGGCTATGACTTTTCCATGTTGCATGAGAACGCATCCCAACCCTTTGCTCGAAGCATCACTGTAGATGACAAATCCCTCCGAGCCAGATGGTATTGTTAGAACAGGTGCTGAAATGAGTCTCCTCTTGAGTTCTTGAAAACTCTGCTCACATTCTTCGCTCCAACCAAACTTTGTATCTTTCCGAGTCAGCTGAGTTAATGGAGTAGCGATTCGAGAAAATCCTTCCACGAATCTCCGATAATAACCAGCTAAACCAAGAAAGCTACGTACCTCGGTCACTGATTTAGGTTGCTCCCAGCTTTGAATAGCTTCAATCTTTGCCGGGTCAACAGATATTCCACGACTTGATACTACGTGCCCAAGGAATGCTACCTCTTCCAGCCAGAACTCACATTTCTTCAACTTGGCATAAAGCTTGTATTCACGAAGCTTTTGGAGTACCAGCCTCAAGTGTTGCTCATGATCTTCACGGCTTTTGGAATAAATAAGGATGTCATCAATAAAGACGACCACAAAGTGATCCAAATATTCCTTGAATACCCGGTTCATCATATCCATGAAGGCAGCAGGAGCATTAGTCAATCCAAAGGACATGACTAGGAATTCATAATGCCCGTACCGAGTTCTAAAAGCCGTCTTTGGAATATCCTCAGTTCTAACCTTCAGCTGATGATATCCAGAACGAAGATCGATCTTTGAAAAGAATTGTGCTCCTTGCAACTGGTCAAACAGGTCATCAATACGTGGCAATGGGTACCTATTTTTGATGGTGACATGATTCAACTCCCGATAATCAATACAAAGTCGCATACTCCCATCTTTCTTCTTCACGAACAGAACAGGAGCACCCCAAGGAGAAGTACTAGGACGAATAAAACCAATGTCTAATAATTCCTGCAGTTGGATCTTTAACTCCTGAAGTTCAATAGGAGCCATTCGATATGGGGCTTTGGAAATGGGTTTTGTACCGGGTTCAAGATCGATACAAAATTCAATTTCACGCTCTGGGGGTAGGCCAGGAAGTTCTTCAGGGAATACGTCAGGGAATTTATTAACAATAGAAATATCATTCAAAACTGACGTATTTTTGTTTAGATCTGTGACATGAGCTAAGAAAGCTTGACATCCGTTTTTCAATAAACGAATAGCTTTATGACTTGAGATGACAACGATTGATTTTAATGGTTTGGTTGCTTGAATTCGCATAATAGGTCGATTAGGAATATGAAAGCTAACAACCTTACGAAAACAATCAATTTTTGCATAATGAGTAGTTAACCAATCAATCCCTAGAATCACGTCAAATGCAAGTATTTTTAATGAAATAAGATCGACAGGTAATGTGTGGGTACCAACTTGAACCAAACAAGACTTATAAACCGTGGATGTAATGAAGGTTTCTCCCAATGGAGTTTCAACTGCTAAGTCAAAGTCTAATTTCTCCGGAATCAAATTTAATCGATGAGCGCAAGTAGGAGAAATAAAAGAATGGGTTGAACCGGTATCAAATAAAGTATAGACTTCGTTAGAGTTTATGATAAGCTTACCCGTGATGACCTCATTCGGGTTCCTTGCGTTCTGGGAGGTCACAACAAACGCTCTCCCTTGCACAACCGGTTTTGACTTTTCTGGGACGGCCTTTGGTGCCTCCATCCTAGCTGAATTTGTCTTCGGTAAACGACAAAATCGGGCTAAATGACCTTCTCTTCCACAATTATAACATGCTTTGGACGGCATCGCGCAGTTTGGACTGATGTGCCCCTCCCCTCCGCATTTGAAACATATGATAGGTGGTCGTTCTCCTTCCTTAACGACAGGTGCTGGTGCTGACATCTTTCCATCATTGTTGAATCTCCTCTTCTTAAAATGTCCATTCTTATTGTTTTGGCCCTGATTACCACCGAAGTGGTTACCATTTCTGGCCTGTTGATTCCCTCCACGCTTGTTGTCACCGCTTCGATGACTGCTCTCACTGGTATTATCATTTTGCCGGCTGCTCTCTTTTGGTTGCGTTATCTCGTTATCGCGCTCCACCAACTGAGCCCTATTTACAACATCTGAATACAAACACAGTTTATGAGAAACAAGATGTTGACGTATCTCCGGCTTCAAACCTCTTAAAAACATCCGCGTCATTCTTTCTTCATTATCCACCAGGTGGGACGCAAACCGGGATAACTCCGCAAATTTTGCCTCGTACTGCGACACGGTCATATTATTCTGCTCCAATTTGATGAACTCCACCTCCTTCATGTGACGAATACTCTCGGGAAAGTATTTGTCGTTAAACAGATCTTGAAACTTCTCCCAAGACATCTTCAGTGCGACAGGTTGAGTACGCTTTATCGATTCCCACCAGTAATCTGCCTCTCCTCGCAACATAAAGGCGGCAAAGGGAACCTTTTGCTCCTCGGAGCAACCCAAGACATCAAATATCTTGGTGATCTGCTTTATCCATGTTTCAGCTACAAGTGGTTTGGGTTCTCCCTTAAACTCCGGTGGTCCCAGCTCCTTAAACTGTTTAGCGGTGACCGCCTGAGAGTTTCCAGTATTTCCACCTACGTTGTGGACAGGAGCCGCTTTCACCTGTTGTTGCATGAATTGCATAAAGCCTCTGAACATTTGATCATTCATCATTTGGTCAGTGTTGTTGTTTGCATGAGGATTGACACCTTCCTGATGCACATTATCATGATTATTGATGTGTGGTGAATCAACAGTCGTCTGTGCTCCATTGCTATTCTCAACATTCTCAGATGCCATTTTCAGATACTGCCACAAAATAAAAATTAATTGATATGTCATATATTATCCTTATATTATGACCGACCAATTAAATACCATGCAAATAAACTTAGGTATGCCATACTAGCGAAGGAATTCCCCGTCTCTCCCCTCCTAGTTCTATTCTCACATCTTAGCCAGGGATCATATCCCTAAGCTTTGATACCAACTGTGACGCCCCCAAAATTAGGTATACATCACCCATCTTGGGTCGTCAGATACAAAGTACAGAATACAAATACAACTGATTAATACATCTGTCGTGTACAATACGACAAAACATAAACTGTGAGTTTGAATACAAATATTATCTTCTAGAGAGTATTCATACTCAAAAGGAGTCCTCATTACATTTATTAACACACCATTACATAGAATAGTGAGGACTACTAACTAATACTATCATTCGGACCATCACTCTGTACCCCGACTTGTCCCAGCTACGTTCTCATTTCCTGAAGAGAACAGTGAAAGAAAGGGTGAGCTCAACTAGCCCAGTAAGAAATATTATGACTAAGATAATGCAGAATAAATTATCATTAGCCTTCAACAATGTTAAACTGATAAAATATAATAGACATCAAGTTTAACTGCAGCGGAACAAGCAATCCATTAAAAGAGTCAAGTAGAAAATAAACTCTACTATCTTTTATGATTTAAAAGGTTTTTCAACACTGCGATCGCTGAGACTCAGCTTAATAAAATAATCCACATCATCGAATCACCCCTGCACTACGGCCAAGGATATTCGTGTATTCATTAATGGTCATGATCATGCCAACAACTGTCCATCAATGCACTACGGGCCAATGAGGACTTTTACCACATCATTTGTAACATTACGGTCATGATTATACCGAATAATCCCTGGTCATAATCATACCAAGTCCATCTATGCACTACATACCACAGATGACTTTCAATATTTTATAAACATGAGGATGATGACAATGATATAAGAATTCAATAAAACAAGTTCAAGAATTAATTTATCCAGGAATTAACAACGTCCAAATTGTCAACATGATACTGCATTGTGGAGTAAAATTTAAGAACGCTTAGAAGAATATTTTCTTGAAAAGATACTGGATGAAACGCAACTATCAAGGATATTCCACAAATTTCATGGAGTATAGAAGTCAAAACTTAACCAACTGAGTACAATAAAGAATGGAATAACAAAAGAAATCACCATGCATGCGATAGACCGCACAGACAGGTTATTCCAATAGAATAATAAATAATGGAACCAGGTCCGGCGTAAACGCACAGACAGGATATTCCGATAGAATAATAAATAATGGAACCAGGTCCGGTGTAAAACACACAGACAGGATATTCCAACAGAATAATAATAAAACGGAACCAGGTCCGGTGTAAAACACACAGACAGGATGTTCCAACAGAATAATAAACGGAACCAGGTCCGGTGTAAAACACACAGACAGGATGTTCCAACAGAATAATAAACGGAACCAGGTCCAGTGTAAAACACACAGACAGGATGTTCCAACAGAATAATAGAAGAATGTCACCAAGTATAGGGTAGACCGCGTATACTGGTTATTCCAACAGAATAATAACAAATGGAATAACAGAAGTTCTCTTCATGAATATAAAAGAAATAATATTCCCTACCGTTTTAAAGAAGAGCTGAAGTAAGGAAGTAGTTAAGTAGCAGAATACTCTTCTTCTCTCTCTCTATAGTTTCTCTCTATAATTTCTCTCTCTAGAGTTCAGTGAATTCGTAAGAAATAATGAAGGAATGAGCTGCTATTTATAGAAAAATAGAATGCATAGTAACTAATCCATGAACGGTCCAGATTGATTACTTTAATCTGACGGTCCATATTTAAAGAAAAATCTTTTAAATAAAATAAAATATATTCTATTTATAGAATAACTTTAATAAAGTATTTTGTTTTATATAAAAAGATGTTTCTGTTTTATTACGTTAATAATACGAATAAAACAAAACGTCATTATCGCTAAATAATTCATATTATTAACTGACAATAATAAAATCAAACTGAGTGACTTCTCACATAAGCATTAATAATCAATACCGTGTGCTACTATGCAACCACACGTATTACTGTACTTTTACTACCGAGTAGTTCAACAGCAACAATGGTAAAATTTCCGCCGTTATTTTTAATAAAATATTTTTGTCGTTTTCTCAATCCGACAATAATTCCGTTGTGGGGTCCACCAATGATTGTGTCGTTGTACGAATATTCCCTGTTAAAACGAATATTCCCCGACCAATCGAATATTATATAACAACTTGCGTACTTTGCAAAATTTATAAATATTACCCACAACTATAACATTATATCAAATTAACTCCATAATATTCAAAAATGATATTTATAAAAAAAATTATCTTTATTTATAAAAGTTGGGGTCTTACAATAATCTTTTTGAAACAAAAATTACTTCCTAAAACGATAATTTTTTATAAACGGAGGGAGTAATTTATAAGACCACATTTTTTTATAAATAAAGATTTAATTATTTCTAAATATTAAGGTGATAATTTAATAAATGCTATATTTATGGGTGATGTGTAAATTTTATAAAGTAATCAAGTTGTTATAAAATATTTATTTTGTCGAGAAATATTAGTTTGGTCGAAAAATATTCTTTTTGTCGAGAAATATTCGTACAACGGCGAAATCATTAATGGACCCCACAACGGAATAACTGTCGGATATAGAAAATAATAAAAATAACCTTTTTATAAAAATAACGACAAAACTTTTACTTTTAAACTGTTGAAATACCCGATAATAAAAATACAGTAATACGTGTTGTTGCACAGTAGTACATGGTATTGCACAGTATCTCTGATTATTGATTCTTACGTAAGAAGTCACTAAATATTCAATAATTGTCATAGTAGTTGCAGTATAATATCTCATATTATTAATTCAATAATTGTTATAGTAATATCTGTATAATATTTTATATTATTAAATTAATAATTGACACGACACAGTTACTCATATTATTATTAACATTATTGATAATGTTTAGAAAATTTTGTCGAAGAAAGGAGATAGGTTATTTAATTACGCTACAATAAGAAGAAATTCTTATCGAAAAGCCTACTCTTTTTTTAGAACGATCTGGTTGTCAATATTGTGAGTTAAAATATTAATGATGACTAATTATTGAAAGATTAAAGATGTGTTGATTGAAGATAAGTGATTTATGATAAATATTTATTTAATTTTAGATATAAATAAAGGGGTTTGTCATGAGCCGTTTGCTATAAGTTTGGATTATTATTCCATGGAGGAACGTGCCAAATTATTTAAACCGTCTATAAAATTTATCTCAATTTTATTTTATTATTATTATAATAGTAATAAAAAACAGAAAACTTCTTTATATAAAACAAAAAAAATTTGTGACGCCCCTAAAATAGGTATACATCACCCATCTTGAGTCGTCAAATATATGGTACAAAATTCAAATACAAACTTAATTATACAAATGTCGTGTAAAATACGATAAAACATAGCTAAGAGTTTTAACAGGAATATTGTCCTCTAGACAATATCTAAACTCAAATTCAATTCGCATTACATTTATTATCACACTAAATAGTGAGCACTAATAAACAACCATCTCGGACCGTCACTCCATTTTCTAACTAGTCCCGACAACGTTCTCATTTCCTGAAGAAAACAATGAAAGCAACAGGGTGAGTTCAACTAGCCCAGTAAGAAATATTATGAGTAAGATAATGCAGAATAATTTATCGTTAGCCTTCAACAGTGTTAAATTGATAAAATATAATAAACATCAAGTTTAACAACAGCGGAACAAGCAATTCATTAGAAGAGTCAAGTAGAGCATGATATCTACTATCTTCTATGATTTAAAAAGTTTATCATCAATTTTATCGCTGAGACTCAACTTAATAAATAATTCACATCCTCGAATCGTCCCTACACTATAGGTCAATGATATTCATTAGTATCATGACCACGAATTATCCATGTATTACGGGCCAAGAATATTCGTATTTTCATCAATGGTCATGATCATGCCAACAACTGTCCATCAATGCACTACGGGCCAATGAGGACTTTTACCACATCATTTGTAACATTACGATCATGATTATACCGAATAATCTCTGGTCATAATCATATCAATCAACAGTCCATCTATGTACTACGGGCCAAAGATGACTTTCATAACAATATAAACATGAGGATGATAACAATGATATAAGAATTCAATGAAAGCAAAGGATAAATTTTTAAAGATTTATAATTTAATTTATCCAGAATTCAAAAACGTCCAAATTGTCAACATGATACTGCTTTGTGGAGTAAAATTCAAGAGTAATAATGTATCAAAAGTAATTTAGACCGAAATAAAATAAATGTTTGTCATGAATAGTACCTCGAATGAATAGTAACCGAGTGAATAGTATCCCTACTTCGGGAATAGTTCCCTGTGAATAGTTCTCCGGCATGAAAAAGTTAAAACTTATCAAGAATGCTTAGAATAATATTTTCATTAAAAGATACTAGATGAAGCGCAAATTTCAAGGATATTCTACTAATTTCATGGAGTATAGAAGC
Organism: Panax notoginseng; assembly: GCA_016801055.1. Lineage (NCBI taxonomy): Eukaryota > Viridiplantae > Streptophyta > Magnoliopsida > Apiales > Araliaceae > Panax > Panax notoginseng. The sequence goes on along the minus strand of CM029021.1, from coordinate 13,800,879 downwards.
CAAAACTTAACAAAAATGAGTATAAAATTCAGAATCTTAAATGAAATAATATTACTTACATACTACGAAGTATGGAAGAAAATATAATTTCATACGAATACTGAACAAAAATAATATCACTTACCTTAAAAAGGAGAGTATTCTAACTGGTATACCGGAGATATTCTTGAAGAAAATTTATACTGTTTTCTACGCTCAAAACTTTCTTAAACTCTAAAGAAATACGCACAATACTATAGAAGAAGAATTTCCTGATTCTGGTGTGATTTTCAATTCTAACTAAGCATCCTATTTATAGGAGAATGGAAGGATACTATTTGAATTAAAATTATCACGGACCAACAGTTGAAAAATTCACGGGTTGAATTCGCAGACGTTTGAATTTTCTAAAATTGACTATGCAAATACTATGCACAATAAAATATAATATATTCTATTTTTTATAAAAAATAAAACTTGTTATATATTTATATATTATATATATATATATATATATATATATATATATATATATATATACACACACACACACACACACATTGAATAACTTTCTACCGATTAATTTAAAAAATAGATAAATCGATGTCCAAATTATAGGCCAAAATTTACAACAAATACTTCATAAAAATTCTCTCAATATTTTTAACAATATTTATTCATCATTATTATAACTCGTAATATTAACAATCAGATCATTCCCAGGAAAGAGAGGGTTTTTCGATAAGGATTTCTCCCTATTGGCGCGCAATTTGTTGACCAAATCTTTTTTCTCTACAGAACTTTCTATACATTGTTAATTATGTAAATAATAATCTGAATAACTTGTCATCTCAATTATTGATTTAATAATATAAAATATTGTGACAATAATTGAATCAAATAACGTGAGATACTATGCAATAATTATTGTAGTAATAATTGAATTAAACTAAGTGACTTCTCACGTAAGCATCAATAATCAATATCGTATGCTACTATGCAACCACGCGTATTACTGAATTTTTCATCACCGGGTATTTCAACAGTTAACGATAAAAATTTTGCCGTTATTTTTATAAAAAGATATTTCTGTCATTTTCTAACTCCGACAATAATTTCGTTGTGGGGTCCACCAATGATTGTGTCGTCGTACGAATATTCCCTGTTAAAACGAATATTTCCGACCAATCGAATATTTTATAACAACTTACATACTTTATAAAATTTATAAATATTACCCATAACTTATAACATTATATTAAATTCACACCATAATATTCAAAAATATATTTCGAAAAAAATAATCTTTATTTATGAAAATTGGGGTCTTACAACCTCCTCTTCTTATAAAATTTCTTCCTCAAAATTAGGTTACGTACCTGGTATGTTGAAGAGGTGAGGATACCTTAATTTTATTTCAGATTCTAACTCCTATGTCATTTCCTCAACATCGTAGTTTCTCCACAAAACTTTGACTTGAGGTATAACCTTAGAGCGTAGAATATGTTCCTTCTTATCTAAGATTTTAACTGATACCTCTTCATACGTTAAATCTTCCGCTATCTCGTCCGGTTCTAACTCAATAATGTGGTTCGGGTCTTTCACATATTTACGTAACATGGATATGTGAAAAATGTTATGAACATGAGACATACTTGGCAGAAAGGTGAGTCTATAGGCCACAATTCCCACTCGGTCAAGAATTTCAAATGGGCCAATGAATCGAGGATTGAGCTTTCATCTCTTTCCAAATCTCGTAACTCTTTTCCATGGAGTAACACGTAACAACACATGATCACCAACATTTAATTCTACGTCCCTTCGATGAAGATTAGCATAACTCTTTTGTCGATATTCTGAAGTCTTTATACGTTGCCGGATCATTTGAATATTTTTCGTAGTCATACGTATCAATTCTGGTCCCAACAACGTTACTTCACCCACCTCATCCCAGTATACTGGAGAACGACACTTGCGTCCATACAACACCTTAAATGGAGCCATGTCAATACTTGCTTTATAACTATTATTGTAAGAGAATTCTACCAATGGTAAGAACTTGTCCCAACTTCCTTTGAAGTCAAGGACATAGAGTCTTAATAAATCCTCAAGAGTTTGAATAGTCCTCTCCGACTGCCCGTCCGTTTGAGGATGATAAGCCGAACTGAATCATAAATCCGTACCCATAGCTTTTTGCAAACTAACCCAAAATCGTGAATTGAATCTTGGGTCTCGATCAGAAACTATGGATACTGGCATACCATGCAACCTTACAATTTCATTTATATATATACGAGCAAGACGTTCAAGTGTATAAATTTCTCGTATAGGTAAGAAATGAGCAGACTTGGTCAATCTATCAAAAAAGACCTAAATTACATATATGCCTTGAGAAACCTTAGGAAGACTAGTAACGAAATCCATGACAATGTGCTCCCACTTCCATTCTGGAATTTTAAGTAGTTGCAATGGACCTTTTAGCACTTAATGCTTCGCTTTGACTCATTGGCAAGTTAAACACTTTGAGATAAACTCCGCTATCTCTCTTTTCATATTGCTCCATCAAAATGTATGTCAAAGATCACGATACATTTTGTTACTCCCAAGATGGATTGCAAATGGTGTGTTGTGCTCCTCCATCATGATTTTATACTTTAAATCAATGTCGTTAGGAACATAAAGTCTGGAGTTGACTCGAAGTATTCCTTCTTCATCGATTCTTGCTTCCGAAAAAGCACCTTCTTGCACTTTCTTCCTCATACGCATCAGCTGCAGGTCCGTAGCTTGAGCAGCTTTAACTTTATCGATTAAAGTCGGTTCTACTCGTATATTTGTCATCATCACGTGGGTCCCTGGAGTCTTTAACTCTATCTCCATCCTTTATAAGTCATACAAAATGAGCTTTTGAGTTGACAATATCGCACTCGTACCCGCATATGATCTTCTACTCATTGCGTCAATTACTACGTTCATTTTTCCAGGATGGTATTGAATGGTATGATCATAATCTTTCAACAGCTCGAGCCAACGTTGTTGTCGCATGTTAAGTTCCTTTTGGGTGAAGAAATATTTAAGGCTTTTATGATCGGTATAGATCTTGTGACGCCCCCAAAATAGGTATACATCACCCATCTTGGATCGCCAAATACATGGTATAAAATTCAAATACAACTTAATTATACAACTGTCGTGTAACATACGACAAAACATAAGCTGAGAATTTTAAAACGAGTATTGTCTTCTAGACAATATCCACACTCAACGGAGTCTTCATTACAATTATTATCACACTATTTCACACAATAGTGAGAACTACTAATGTACCATCTCGGACCATTACTCCGTTCCCCGACTAGTCCCAGCTATGTTCTCATTTTCTGAAGAAAACAATGAAAGAAAAAGGGTGAGCTCAACTAGTCCAGTAAGAAATATTATGACTAAGACAATGCAAAATAAGTTCTCGTTAGCCTTCAACAATGTTAAACTGATAGAATATAATAGACAACAATTTTAACTGCAGCGGAACAAGCAATCCATTAGAAGAGTCAAGTAGAGCATGATATCTACTAAATTCTATGATTTAAAAAGTTTTTCATCAACTTTATCGCTGAGACTCAGCTTAATAAATAAACCACATCATCGAATCATCATGCACTACGGGCTACGGATATTCATGTAATCATCAATGGTCGTGATTATACCGAAGAATCCATGGTCATAATCATACCAATCAACAGTCCATCTATGCACGTAAGCCAAAGATGACTTTCATCACAATATAAATATGAGGATGATGACAATGATATAAGCATTCAATTAAATGAAAGCAAAAGATACATTTTAAAGATTTATAATTTAATTTATCCAGAATTCAATAATGTTCAAATTATCAACATGATACTACTTTGTGGAGTAAAATTTAAGAATGATATCCATGTATAAAAAAATATTTTGGACAGAAAGGAAATCAATTTTTTAGGTGAATAGTAACCCGTGAATAGTAACCCGGCATAAAAAGTACCCCAAACACCCGAGTGATTAATATTTGAGTGAATAGTAATTGAGTGAATAGTAATTGAGTGAATAGTATTTCGTGAATAGTATCTCGGCATAAAAAGTGTCCCGAATACCCGAGTGAATAATATTATATTGAATAGTAATCGGGTGAATAGTAACCCGTAAATAGTACTCCGGGTGAAATATTGATATTTAATAAGAAAGTTCATATTAATATTTCAATGAAACGATACTGGATAAAGCGCAAAACTCAAGGATATTCCACTAATTTGAAGGATTATAAAAGCAATACTTACCATAGTAAGTTTAGATTTAAGAATATGAAAAGAATTAACATACGAAAACTACAAATGAATTTTCACCTGTCATACGGTACGTAATCCGCGTAGACAGGTTATTCCGACATATTAAATGATGAATACGAAAAATAGTATTCCTTATGAGTACGAAAGAAATAATACCCCTTACCTTAGTAGAAGACTGGATACTGCAATAGTGAAGTAGCAGAATATTCTTCTTCATGCTCTCTATAGTTTCTCTTTCTATAATGTCTCTTGTGAATCTCAGTGAATTGGTGAGAATGAAAGAAGAATTAAGCTTCTATTTATAGGAGAATGGACTAAATAGTAACTTATTAATGAACGGTTCAGATTGATTTACTATTAGAACGGACGGTCCATATTGATTACTATTAAAACTACAACCGACGGTCCAAATTGATTTACTTTTAAAACCACCACCTACGGTCCAGATTGATTACTTTTAAAACCACCACCGACGGTCCAGATTGATTACTTTTAAAACCACCATCAACGGTCAAGATTGATTTACTATTAAAATCACCACCGACGGTCCAGATTGATTTACTATTAAAACCACCATCGACGGTCCAGATTAATTTACTATTAAAACCACCATCAATGGTCCAGATTGATTTACTATTAAAACCACCACCAATTGTCCAAATTGATTTAACTTATTACACTTTGGTAGCCCTAAGGTTTTTCAAGTTTGCATTATTCACCTCTAACTTTTGTAATTCACTTATCTTTAATAAACACATTCTTAATACTTCAACAATTATTCATCATTAATATTATAACTCACAATATTTAACAACCAGATCATTTTCAAAAAAGAGGGGGCTTTCCAATAAGGATTTCACCTTATTGGCGCGTAATTAGGTGACCAAACCTCTTCTCGACAGAACTTTCTAAACATTGTCAATATTGTAAATAATAATATGAAAAACTTTGTTGTCTCAATTATTGATTTAATAATATAAAATATTATGCAGATGATAATGTGACAATAATTGAATCAAATAACGTGAGATACTATGCAACAATTACTGTAATAATAATTGAGTAAACTGAGTGGCTTCTTATGTAAGCATCAAAAATCAATACCGTGTGCTACTATACAACCACACATATTACTATATTTTTACCACTGGGTATCTCAACAGTTTAACGGTAAAACTTTCGCCGTTATTTTTATAAAAAGATATTTTTGTCGTTTTCTAACTACGACAATTCTTCCGTTGTGGGGTCCACCAATGATTGTACCGCCGTACGAATATTCTCTGTTAAAACGAATATTCTCCGACCAATCGAATATTCCCCGACACAACGAATATTTTATATCAACTTGCTTACTTTGCAAAATTTTTAAATATCACCATTAACTTTAACCTTTTATCAATTTAACCATTTATTAAGTAGAATAGTAATTATAAGAAAATTGGATACTTTTAATTCATATAATTCGGGGTCTTACAACCTCCCCTCCTTATGAAATTTTGTCCTCAAAATTAGGATATATACCTAGTATGTCGAAGAGGTGAGGATACCTTGACTTCATTTCGGATTCTAACTCCCACGTCATTTGCTCAACATCGTGATTTCTCCACAAAATCTTGACTTGAGGTATAACCTTGGAGCGTAGAATATGATCCTTCTTATCCAAGATTTTAATAAGCACCTCTTTATATGTTAAATCTTCCGCTGTTTCGTCCAATTCTAACTCAATAATATGGTTCGGGTCTTCCACATATTTATGTAACATAGATATGTGAAAAACATTATGAACACGAGACATACTTGGTGGTAACGCGAGTCTATAAGTCACAGTTCCTACTCGATCAAGGATTTTGAATGGCCCAATAAATCGAGGATTGAGCTTTCCTCTCTTTCCAAATCTTGTAACTCCTTTCCATGGAGTAACACGTAACAACACATGTTCTCCAACATTGAATTCCACGTCCTTTCGAAGAAGTGAAGTTTTTATACGTTGTCGGATCATTTGAATCTTTTCCGTAGTCATACGTACCAAATTCGGTCCTAACAATGTTGCTTCACCCACCTCGTCCCAGCATACTGGAGAACGACTCTTTCTTCCATACAACGCCTCAAATGGAGCCATGTCGATACTTGCTTGATAACTGTTGTTATAGGAGAATTTCACTGATGGCAAGAACTTGTCCTAACTTCCTTTGAAATCAAGGACACATAGTCTTAATAAATCCTCAAGAGTTTGAATAGTCCTCTCTGACTGCCCATCCGTTTGAGGATGATATGCCGAACTAAATCGTAAATTCGTGCCCATAACTTTTTTGCAAACTAACCCAAAATCGTGAAGTAAATCTTGGGTCTCGATCAGAAACTATGGATACTGGCATGCCATGTAGTCTTACAATCTCATTTATGTACATACGAGCAAGACGTTCAAGTGAATAAGTTTCTCGTATAGGTAAGAAATTAGCAGACTTGGTCAATCTATCAACAATGACTCAAATCGCATCAATGCCTTGAGAAACCTTGGGAAGACCAGTAACGAAATCCATGCTAATGTGCTCCCATTTCCATTCTGAAATTTCAAGTGGTTGCAATGGACCTTTTGGAATTTGATGCTTCGCCTTGACTCGTTGACAAGTTAGACACCTTGAGATAAACTCTGCTACCTCTCTCTTCATATTACTCCACCAAAATGTATGTCGAAGATCACGATACATCTTAGTACTCCCAGGATGAATTGCAAACGGTGTGTTGTGCGCCTCCATCATAATCTTATACTTTAAATCAGGGTCGTTTGGAACATAAAGTCTGGAGTTGACTAGAAGTATTCCTTTTTCATTGATTCTTGCTTTCGGAATAGCACCTTTTTGTACTTTCTTCTTCATACGCATCAGCTCCAGGTCCGCAGCTTGAGCAGCTTTAACTTTATCAATTAAAGTCAGTTTTACTCGTATATTTGCCATCATCACGTGGGTCTCTGGAGTCTTTAACTCTATCTCCATCCTTTGCAAGTCATACAAAATGAGCCTTTGCGTTGACAATATCATACTCGTACCCGTATATGATCTTCTACTCAATGCGTCAGCTACCACGTTCGCTTTTGCAAGATGGTATGATCATAATCTTTCAAAAGTTTAAGCCAACGTTGTTGCCGCATGTTGAGTTTCTTTTGAGTGAAGAAATATTTGAGGCTTTTATGATCCGTATAGATCTCCACTTTCTCCCCATACAGGTAATGACTCCAAATTTTAAGTGCGAACACAACAGCTGCCAACTCTAGATCATGAGTAGGATAATTCCTCTCATATTTTTTAAGTTATCGAGAGGCATATGCTACGACTTTTCCATTTTGCATGAGAACACATCCTAACTCTTTGTCCGAAGCATCACTGTAGATGACAAATCCCTTCGAGCCAGATGATATTGTCAAAACAGGTGCTAAAATGAGTCTCCTCTTGATTTCTTGAAAAGTCTTGTCATATTCCTCGCTCCAACCGAATTTTGTATCTTTTCGAGTCAGCTGAGTTAATGGAGTAGCGATTCGAGAAAATCCTTTCACGAATCTCCGATAATAACCAACTAAGCCCAAAAAGCTACGTACTTCGGTCACTAAATTGGGTTGCTCCCAGCTTTGAATTGCTTCAATCTTTATCGGGTCAACAGATATTCCATGATTTGATATCACGTGTCCAAGGAATGCTACTTCCTCAAGCCTAAACTCGCACTTCTTCAACTTGGCATAAAGCTTGTTTTCACGAAGCTTTTGGAGTATTAGCCTCAAGTGTTGCTTATGATCTTCACGAGTTTTGGAATATATGAGGATGTCATCAATAAAGACGACTAAAAAATGATCTAAATATTCCTTGAATACTCAGTTTATCGTATCCATGAAGGCAGCAGGAGCATTAGTCAATCTAAAAGACATGACTAGGAATTCATAATGCCCGTATCGAGTTCTGAAAGCAGTCTTTGGGATGTCATCGGTTTTAATCTTTAACTGATGATATCTGGAAAGAAGATGAATCTTTGAAAAGAATTTGGCACCTTGCAACTGGTCAAACAGGTCATCAATGCGAGGCAACGGGTACCTATTTTTTATGGTGACATGATTCAACTCCCGATAATCAATACAAAGTCGCATACTCTCATCTTTCTTCTTTACGAATAGAACAGGAGCACCCCAAGGAGACGTACTAGGACGAATGAAACCGATGTCTAACAATTACTGCAGTTAGGTCTTTAACTCTTGAAGTTCAATAGGAGCCATTCGAAATGTGATTTTGGAAATGGGTTTTGTACCGGGTTCAAGGTCGATACAAATTTCAATTTCACGCTCTGGGGGTAGGCCATGAAGTTCTTCAGGGAATACGTCAGGAAATTTATTAACAATGGAAATATCATTCAAATCTGACGTATATTTATTTAAATATGTGACATGGGCTAAGAAAGCTTGACATCCGTTTTTTAATAAACGAATAGCTTTATGGCTTGATATGACAATGATTGACTGTAGTGGTTTGGTCGCTTGAATTCGCATAATAGGTTGGTTAGGAATATGAAAGCTAACAACCTTACGAAAATAATTAATTTTTGCATGATGAGTAGTTAACTAATCAATCCCTAAAATCACATCAAACGCAAGTATTTTTAAGGAAATAAGATCGACAGGTAACGTACGGTTACCGATTTGAATCAAACAAGACTTAAAAACAATGGATGTAATCAAGGTTTTCCCCAATGAAGTTTCAATCGATAAGTTAAAGTCTAATTTCTCCAGAGTCAAATTTAAACGTTGAGTGCAAGTAGGAGAAATAAAAGAATGGGTAGAACCAGTATCAAATAAGGTATAAGCTTCGCAAGAGTTTATGATTAGCTTACCCGTGATCACCTCGTTCGGATTCCTCGCTTTTTGAGAGGTTACGACAAACGCTCTCCCTTGAACTACCGATTTTATCTTATCTAGGACGGCCTTTGATGCCTCCATCCCAGCTGGACTTGACTTTGGTGCACGACAAAATCGGGCTAGGTGACCTTCTCTTCCACAATTGTAACATGCTTTGGACTGCTGCATACAGTTTGGACTGATGTGTCCCTCCCCTCCGTATTTGTAACATACGACTGGCGTTCGTTCTCCTTCCTTAACAACAGGTGCTGGTGCTGACGTCTTTCCATCATTATTGAATCTCCTATTTTTCAAATTTTCACTTCTATTTTCTTGGTCATGATTACCACCGGAGTGGTTACCATTTCTGGTATGTTGATTCCCTCCACGTTTGTTATCACCGCTTCGATGACTGCTACCACTGGTATTATCGACTTGTCGGCTGCTCTCTTTTCGTTGGGTTGACTCATTATCGCGCTATAGTAACTGAACCCTATTTACAGCATTTGAATACAAACACAGTTTGTGTGAAATAAGGTATTGCCGTATCTCAGGTTTCAAACCTCTTAGAAACATCCGCGACATTCTCTCCTCATTATCAATTAAGTGGGACACAAACCGGGATAACTCGGCAAACTTGGCTTCGTACTGTGACACGGTCATGTTGTTTTGCTCCACTTTAATGAACTCTACCTCTTTCATGTGATGAATACTTTCGAGAAATAACTTTTCGTTGAACAGTTCTTGGAACTTCTCCCAAGTCATCTTCAGTGCGGCAGGTTGAGTACGCTTTATAGATTTCCACCAGTAATCTGCCTCTCCTCACAACATGAAGGTGGCAAAAGGAACCTTTTGCTCCTCGGAGCATCCCAAGACATCAAATATCTTGGTGATTTATTTTATCCACGTCTCCGCCTTAAGTAGTTTTGGCTCTCCAATAAACTCCGGTGGTCCCAGCTCCTTGAACTGCTTAGCGGTGATCGTCCGAGAGTTGCCAATGTTTCCACCTGCATTTTGGACAGGTGCTGCTCTCGCCTGATGTTGCATGAATTGCATAAAGTTTCTGAACATCCCATTGTTCACCATTTGATCGGTGTTGTTATTTACCTGAGGATTATTGTGTTCCTGTTGCACATTATCCTGGGTATTGATCGTTGGTGACTCAACGGTCTCATGTGCTTCATTGTTAATCTCAATATTTTCAGATGTCATTTTCAAACACTGCCACAAAACAAGGGTTAATTGACATGTCACATATTATCCCTATACTCTGACCGACCAATTAATTACCAAATAAACGTAGGTAGGTCATACTAGCGAAGGAATTTCCCGTCTCTCCCCTCCTAGTTCTTGTCTCACATCTCAGCCAGGGATCATATCCCTAAGCTTTGATACCAACTGTGACGCCCCCAAAATAGGTATACATTACCCATCTTGGGTCGCCAAATACATGGTACAAAATTTAAATACAACTTAATTATACAACTATCGTGTAACATACGACAAAACATAAGCTGAGAATTTTAAAACGAATATTGTCTTTTAGACAATATCCACACTCAACAGAGTTCTCATTACAATTATTATCACACTATTTTATAGAATAGTGAGGACTACTAATGCACCATCTCGGACCATTATTCCATTCCCCGACTAGTCCCAGCTATGTTCTCATTTCCTGAAGAGGACAATGAAAGAAAAAGGGTGAGCTCAACTAGCCCAGTGAGAAATATTATGACTAAGATAATGCAAACTAAGTTATCGTTAGCCTTCAACAATGTTAAACTGATAGAATATAATAGACAACAAGTTTAACTGCAGCGGAACAAGCAATCCATTAGAAGAGACAAGTAAAGCATGATATCTACTATCTTCTATGATTTAAAAAGTTTTTCATCAACTTTATCACTGAGACTCAGCTTAATAAATAAACCACATCATCGAATCATCCCTGCACTACGGGATACGGATATTCATGTAATCATCAATGGTCGTGATTATACCGAAGAATCCATGGTCATAATCATACCAATCAACAGTCCATCTATGCACGTAAGCCAAAGATGACTTTCATCACAATATAAATATGAGGATGATGACAATGATATAAGCATTCAATTAAATGAAAGCAAATGATAAATTTTAAAGATTTACAATTTAATTTATTCAGAATTCAATAATGTCCAAATTGTCAACATGATACTGTTTTGTGGAGTAAAATTCAAGAATGATATCCATGTATAATAAAATATTTTGGACAGAAAGGAAATCAATTTTTTAGGTAAATAGTAACCCATGAATAGTACTTCGTGAATAGTAACCCGGCATGAAAAGTACCCCAAATACCTGAGTGATTAATATTTGAGTGAATAGTAATTGGGTGAATTGTAACCCGTGATTAGTAACTCGTGAATAGTACCCCGACATGAAAAGTGTCCCGAATACCCGAGTGAATAATATTATAGTAAATAGTAATCGGGTGAATAGTAACCCGTGAATAGTATCCCGGGTGAAATATTGATATTTAATAAGAAAGTTCAGATCAATATTCCAACGAAACGATACTGGATGAAGCGTACAACTCAAGGATATTTCACTAATTTCAAGGATTATAGAAGCAATATTTACCATAGTAAGTTTAGATTTAAGAATATGAAAAGAATTAACATACGAAAACTGCAAATGAATTTTCACCTGTCATATGGTACGTAATCCGCGTAGACAGGTTATTCCGACATATTAAAGGATGAATACGAAAAATAGTATTTCTTATGAATACGAAAGAAATAACACCCCTTACCTTAGTAGAAGACTATATACTGCAATAGTGAAGTAGCAGAATACTCTTCTTCTTGCTCTATATAGTTTCTCTCTCTATAGTGTCTCTTATGAATCTCAGTGAATTAGTGAGAATGAAAAAAGAATTAAGCTTTTATTTATAGGAGAATGGACTAAATAGTAACTTATTCACGAACGGTCCAGATTGATTTACTATTAGAACGGACGGTCCATATTGATTACTATTAAAACCACAACCGACGGTCCAGATTGATTTACTTTTAAAACCACCACCGACGATCCACATTGATTACTTTTAAAACTACCACCGACGGTCCACATTGATTAATTTTAAAACCACCATCAACGGTCCAGATTGATTTACTATTAAAACCACCACCGACGGTCCAGATTGATTTACTATTAAAATTACCACCGACGGTCCAGATTGATTTACTATTAAAATCACCACCAATGGTCCAGATTGATTTACTATTAAAACCACCACCAATGGTCCAGATTGATTTAACTTATTACACTTTGGTACCCCTAAGGTTTTCCAAGTTTGCATTATTCCCCTCTAACTTTTGTAATTCACTTATCTTCAATAAACACATTCTTAATACTTCAACAATTATTCATCATTAATATTATAACTCACAATATTTAACAACCATATCATTCCCAGGAAAGAGGGGGCTTTCCAATAAGGATTTTTCCCTATTGGCGCGCAATTAGGTGACCACACCTCTCCTCGACAGAACTTTTTAGACATTGTCAATATTGCAAATAATAATATTAATAACTTTGTTGTCTCAATTACTGATTTAATAATATAAAATATTATGCAGATGATAATGTGACAATAATTGAATCAAATAACGTGAGATACTATGCAATAATTACTGTAACAATAATTGAGTAAACTGAGTGGTTTCTTATGTAAGCATCAAAAATTAATACCGTGTGCTACTATGCAACCACGCGTATTATTATATTTTTACCACTGGGTATTTCAACAGTTTAACGGTAAAACTTTCGCCGTTATTTTTATAAAAAGATATTTCTGTCGTTTTCTAACTATGACAATTCTTCCGTTGTGGGGTCCACCAATAATTGTACCGTCGTACGAATATTTCCTGTTAAAACGAATATTCTCCGTCCAATCGAATATTCCCCGACACAACGAATATTTTATATCAACTTGGTTACTTTGCAAAATTTTCAAATATCACCCTTAACTTTAACCTTTTATCAATTTAACCATTTATTAAATAGAATAATAATTATAAAAAAATTGGATACTTTTAATTCATATAATTTGGGGTCTTACAGATCTCCTCCTTATCTCCATACAGGTAATGCCTCCAGATTTTAACTGCGAAAACGACTGCTGCCAACTCTAGATCATGAGTAGGATAATTCCTCTCATATTTTTTGAGTTGTCGTGAGGCATAGGCTATGACTTTTCTATGTTGCATGAGAACACATCCTAACTCTCTGCCTGAAGCATCGCTGTAGATAACAAATCCCTCCGAACCAGATGGTATTGTCAAAACAGGTGCTGAAATTAGTCTCATCTTGAGTTCTTGAAAACTCTTCTCACATTCCTCGCTCTAACCGAATTTTGTATCTTTTCGAGTCAGCTAAGTTAATGGAGTAGCGATTCGAGAAAATTCTTCCACGAATCTCCGATAATAATCAGCTAAGCCGAGAAAGCTACGTACTTCGGTCACTGACTTAGGTTGCTCTAAGCTTTGTATTGCTTTAATCTTCGCTGGGTCAGCAGATATTCCGTGATTTGATATCACGTGCCCAAGGAATGCAACTTCCTCAAGCCAGAACTCGCATTTCTTCAACTTGGCGTACAACTTGTTTACACGAAGCTTTTGGAGTATCAACCTCAAGTGTTGCTCATGATCTTCATGGCTTTTGGAGTATATGAGAATGTCATCAATAAAGACAACAATAAAATGATCCAAATATTCCTTGAATACTCGGTTCATCATATCCATGAAGGCAGCAGGAGCATTAGTCAATCCAAAAGACATGACTAAGAATTCGTAATGCCCGTACCGAGTTCTGAAAGCAGTCTTTGGGATGTCATCGATTTTAATCTTTAACTTATGATATCCGAAACGAAGATCGATCTTTGTAAAGAATTTGGCGCCTTGCAACTGGTCAAACAGGTCATCAATACGAGGCAACGGGTACCTATTTACATGGTTCAACTCCTGATAATCAATATAAAGTCGCATACTCCCAACTTTCTTCTTCACGAATAGAACAGGAGCTCCCCAAGGAGACGTACTAGAACGAATAAAACCGATGTCTAACAATTCCTCCAGTTGGGTTTTTAACTCCTAAAGTTTAATAGGAGCCATTCGATATAGGGCTTTGGAAATGGGTTTTGTACCGGGTTCAAGGTCGATATAAAATTTAATTTGTCGCTCTTGGGTAGGCCAGGAAGTTCTTTAGGGAATACGTCAGGAAATTTATTAACAATAGGAATATCATTCAAATCTGACGTATTTTTGTTTAAATCTGTGACATGAGCAAAGAAAGTTTGACATACGTTTATAATAAATGAATAGCTTTATGGCTTGATATGACAGTGGTTGACTTTAGTGGTTTAGTTGCTTGAATTTGCATAATAGGTTGGTTAGGAATATGAAAACTAACAACCTTATAAAAATAATTAATTTTAGCATGATAAGTAGTTCACCAATCAATTCTTAAAATCACATCGATTGCAAGTATTTTCAAAGAGATAAGATCGACGGGTAATGTGTGGGTGCCGATTTAAATCAAACAAAACTTATAAATAGTGGATGTAATGAAGGTTTCTCCTAACAGAGTTTCAACAGATAAGTCAAAGTCTAATTTATTCGGAGTTAAATTTAAACGTTGAGCGCAAGTATGAGAAATAAAAGAATGGGTAGAACCGGTATCAAATAAGGTATAGACTTCGCTAGAGTCTATGATTAGTTTACCCGTGATGACTTCGTTCGGGTTCCTCGCTTTTTGGGAGGTCACGACAAACGCTCTCCCATGGACTACCGGCTTTTACTTCTCTGGGACAGCCTTTAATGCCTCCATCCCAGCTGGACTTGGCTTTACTGCATGATAAAATTGAGCTAGGTGACCTTTTCTTCTGCAATTATAACATGTTTTGGACTACGGCGTACAGTTTGGACTGATGTGTCTCTCCCCTCCATATTTGTAGCATACAATCGGTGATTGTTCTCCTTCTTTAACAACGGGTGCTCGTGATGACGTCTTTCCATCATTATTGAATCTCCTCTTCTTAAAATTTACACTTTTATTGTCTTAACCAGGATTACCACCAAGGTGGTTATCATGTCTGGCATGTTAATTTTTTCCCCGTTTGTTGTCACCGCTACGATGACTGCTACCACTGGTATTATCGTTTTGCTGGCTGCTTTCTCTTGGTTGGGTTGACTCATTATTGCGCTCCAATAATTGAGCCTTATTTACAACATCTGAATACAAACACAGTTTGTGAGAAATGAGGTATTGACGTATTTCGGGTTTTAAACCTCGCAGAAACAGTCGCGTCATTCTCTCCTCATTATCAACCAAGTGGGACGTAAACTGGGACAACTCGACAAACTTAGCTTCGTACTGCGACACAGTCATATTGTTTTGCTTCAGCTTGATGAACTCTACCTCCTTCATGTGACGAAAACTTTTGAAAAAGTACTTGTCGTTGAATAATTCTTGGAACTTCTCTCAAGACATCATGAGTGTGGCAGGTTAAGTACGATTTACCGATTCCCACCAATAGTCTGCCTCTCCTCGCAACATGAAAGTGGCAAAGGGAACCTTGTGCTCCTTGGAGCATCCTAAGATATCAAATATCTTGGTGATTTGCTTTATCCACATCTTCGCCTTAAGTGGTTCTAACTTTCCCAAAAACTTAGGTAGTCCCAGCTCCTTGAACTGCTTAGCGGTGACCGTTCGAGAGTTGCCAGTGTTTCCACCTGCATTTTGAACATGAGTCTCTCTTGCCTGATGTTACAAGAATTGCAGTAAACTCCTAAACATTCCGTCGTTCATCATTTGGTCAGTGTTATTATTCACCTGAGGATTATTGTCTTCCTGATGTACATTATCCTGGGTATTGATCAATGGTGACTCAACAGTCTCATGTGCTCCATTGCTTAACTCGACATTTGCGGATGCCATTTTCAAACACTGCCAAAAAATAAGGGTTAATTGACATGCCACATAGTATCCCTATATTATGACCGACCAATTAAATAACAAATAAACTTAGGTAGGTCACACTAGCGAAGGATTTTCCCGTCTCTCCCCCTAGTTCTAATCTCACATCTTAGCCAGGGATCATATCCCTAAGTTTTGATTCCAACTGTGATGCCCCCAAAATAGGTATACATCACCCATCTTGAGTCGCCAAATACATGGTACATAATTCAAATACAAACTTAATTATACAACTATCGTGTAAAATACGACAAAACATAGTTAAGAGTTTTAACAGGAATATTGTCTTCTAGACAATATCCAAACTCAAATTCAATCCTCATTACATTTATTATCACAGTAAATAGTAAGCACTACTGAACAACCATCTCGGACCGTCACTCCATTCCCCGACGAGTCTCGGCTACGTTCTCATTTTTTGAAGTGAACAATGAAAGCAACAGGGTGAGCTCAACTAGCCCAGTAAGAAATATTATAACTAAGATAATGCAGAATAATTTATCGTTAGCCTTCAACAGTGTTAAACTGATAAAATATAATAAACATCAAGTTTAACTGCAGCGGAACAAATAATCCATTAGAAGAGTCTAGTAGAGCATGATATCTACTATCTTCTATGATTTAAAAAGTTTATCATCAATTTTATCATTGAGACTCAACTTAATAAATAATCCATATCATCGAATCATCCCTGCACTACAGGCTAAGGATATTCATTAGTATCACGACCACGAATTATTCATGCATTACGGGTTAAGGATATTCATGTTTTCATTAATGGTCATGATCGTGCCAACAACTGTTCATCAATGCACTACGGGCCAATGAGGACTTTTACCACATCATTTGTAACATTACGGTCATGATTGTATCGAATAATCTCTGGTCATAATCATACCAATCAACATTCCATCTATGCACTACGGGCCAAAGAAGACTTTCATAACAATATAAGCATGAGGATGATAACAATGATATAAGAATTTAATGAAAGCAAAGGATAAATTTTTAAAGATTTGTAATTTAATTTATCCAGAATTCAAAAACGTCCAAATTATCAAAATGATACTGCTTTGTGAAGTAAAATTCAAGAGTAATATTGTATCAAAAGTGATTTGGACCGAAATAAAATTAATTTTTATCATGAATAGTACCCTCGGTGAATAGTAACAGAGTGAATAGTACCCCGTAAATAGTACTTCAGGAATAGTCCCCCGTGAATAGTACTCCGACATGAAAGAGTTAAAACTTATCAAGAATGCTTAGAATTATATTTTTATGAAAAGATACTGGATGAAGCGCAAATTTTAAGGATATTCTACTAATTTCATGGAGTATAGAAGCCAAAACTTAACAAAAATGAGTATAGAATTCGAAATCTGAAACGAAATAATATTACTTGCATACTACGGAGTATGAAAGAAAATATTATTTTTTACGAATACTGAACAAAAATAATATGTCTTTCCTTAAAAAGGAGAGTATTCCAACTGGTATAGCGGAGATATTCTTGAAGAAAATTTATACTATTTTCTACGCTCAAAGCTTCCTTAAACTCTAAAGAAATACGCTCAATATTATAGAAGAAGAATTCTCTAATTCTGGTGTGATTTTCAATTCTAACTAAGCATCCTATTTATAGAAGAATGGAAGGATACTATTTGAATTAAAATTATCACGGACCAACAGTTGAATAATTCACGGGTTGAATTCGCAGACGTTTGAATTTTCTAAAATTTACTATGCAAATACTATGCATAATAAAATATAATATATGCTATTTTTCATAAAAAAACAAAACTTATTATTATATATATATATATATATATATATATATATATATATATATATATATATATATATGCCAACTTCCCGTGAACAAAAAAAGCATCAGCTTTCCCCTCAAAAGTCCTCCACATGTGGGCCCCACCATATGTTATCATCACATGTGGGCCCCACCTTTTATATATATATATATATATATATATATATATATATATATATATATATACTGAATAACTTTTTACCGATTAATTTGAAAAATGGGTAAATAGGGGTCCAAATAATACGCCAAAATTTACAACAAATACTTCATAAAAATCTCAATATTTTTAATAATATTTATTCATCATTATTATAACTCGCAATATTAACAACCAGATCGTTCCCAAGAAAGAGGGGACTTTTCGATAAAAATTTCTCCCTATTGGCGCATAATTAGGTTACCAAACCCCTTTCCTCGACAGAATTTTCTAGACATTGTTTGTAAAACTCCAAATTTTATGAATAAAGATTTAATTTCTCAAAATATTTTTTTGAAATATTATGGTGTGGATTTGATATAATATTATAGTTGTGGGTAGTAGTTACAAATTTTGTAAAGTATGCAAGTTGTCATAGAATATTCTTTTTATCGGAGAATATCCGTACGACGACACAATCATTTATGGACCCCGCTACAGAATTACTATCGGAGTTAGAAAACAACAAAAATATATTTTTATGAAAATAACAGCGAAAGTTTTACCGTTAAACTATTGAAATACCCAGTGGTAAAATAACAGTAATACGTGTAGTTGCATAGTAGCACACGGTATTAATTATTGATGCTTACATAAGAAGTCACTCAGTTATACTCAATTATTGCTACAGTAATTGCTACATAATATCTCTCATATTATTGATTCAATTATTGTCACATTATCATCTGCATAATATTTTATATTATTAAATTAATAATTGAGATGACAAATTTATTCATTTTATTATTTGTTGTATTAACGATGTCTAGAAAGTTCTGTCGAGTAAAGGAGTTTGGTCACCTAATTGCGAGCCAATAAGGAGAAATCCTTATCGAAAATCTCCCTCTTTCCTGAGAATAATCTGGTTGTTAAATATTGTGAATTATAATATTAATAATGAATAAGTTCGTGTTGATTAAAGATGAAATTGATATTTCTATTGTGTTGAGATTATTAGTGTTAGTGGAAATTGATATTTATTTCGATAATAATTAATTTTTGAAGGTTGTATTGACCAATCGGGTAATTAATCGGATAAATGAGCAATTAATTTCTATTAGTTCACATGCATATAACTATTTGTTCACATGAATGGTACTATTGATTCACATGCATGTACTATTAGGGTAGGTGGTGCAAGTTTGATAATATTTGTAGGACTAAATTAAAAATAGAGTAAAAAATAAAGGTACTATACTGTAATAATTCGAGCCCTAAAACATGCAATTATCAAAACTATGTTTTCCTATAAATAGAAGCTCATTCTTCTTTCATTCTCACCAATTCACTAAGACTCACAAGAGCAATTATAGAGAGAGAAACTATAGAGAAAAAGTTGAAGAGTAGTCTGCTACTTCACTATTTCAGTATCCAGTCTTCTTCTAAGGTAAGGGATATTATTCTTGTTCAGTATCCGTAAGAAATAATATTTTCTTCCATACTCTATAGTATACGAGTAATATTATTTCGTTTCGTATTCCTAATTCTACACTCATTCTGTTAAAGTATTGCTTCTATACTCTGTAAAATTAGTAGAATATCCTTAATATTTGCGCTTCATCCAGTATCTTTTCATTGAAATATTATTATGAATATTCTTGATAATTATTGAATATTTCATGCCGGAATACTATTCGCGGGGTACTATTCACAAAGTACTATTCTGGGGTACTATTCATAAAATACTATTCACGGGTATTATTCACGAAGTACTATTCATTAGGTACTATTCACTCAGGTACTATTCACCCGGGGTACAATTCATGACAAAAATTAATTTCTTTGCTATCCAAATAATTTTTGATATAGTATTATTCTTGAATTTTACTCTACAAAGCAGTATCACATTGGCAATTTGGACATTATTGAATTCTGGATAAATTAAATTATAAATCTTTAAAAATTTATCCTTTGCTTTCTTTTAATTGAATTCTTATATCATTATCATTATTCTCACGCTTATATTGTGATGAAAGTCATCTTTGGTTTACGTGCATAGATAGACTGTTGATTGGTATGATTATGACCAGGGATCATTCGATATAATCATGACCCGTAATGTTATAAATGATGTGGTAAAAGTCTTCATTGGCCCGTAGTATATTGATGGACAGTTATTGGTATAATCATGATCATTGGTGAAAACACGAATATCCTTGGCCCGTAGTGCATAGATAATTCGTGGTTGTGATACTAATTATTAAGCTGAGTATCAGCAATAAAATTATTGATAAACTTTTTAAATCATAGAAGATAGAAGATATCATACTCTACTTGACTCTTCTAATGGATTGCTTATTCCGCTGCAATTAAACTTGTTGTTTATTAGTTCAACACTGTTGAAGGCTAACGATAATTTATTCTGCATTATCTTAGTCATAATATTTCTTACTGGGCTAGTTGAGCTCACCCTTTTACTTTCATTGTTCTCTTCAGGAAATGAGAACGTAGCCGGGACTAGTCGAGAAACGGAGTGATGGTCCGAGATGGTGGCTATAGTAGTCCTCACTATTTTATAAAATAGTGTGATAATAATTGTAATGAGGACTCCTTTTTGAGTTTGAATACTGTCTTTTAGCCAATATTCGTGTAAAAACTCTCAGCTACGTTTTTGTCATAATATGCACGACAGTTGTATAATTAAGTTGTATTTGAGTTATGTACCATGTATTTGGCGACATAGAATGGGTGATGTATACCTATTTTGGGGGCGTCACAGTTGGTATCAAAGCTTAGGGATATGATCCCTGACTGAGATGTGAGACTAGAACTAAGAGGGGAGAGTCGGGTAATTCCTTCGCTAGTATGACCTACCTAAGTTTATTTGTTATTTAATTGGTCGGTTAGAGTATAGGGATAATATGTGGCATGTCAATTAACCCTTGTTTTGTGACAGTGTTTGAGAATGGCATCTGAAATTATTGAGATAAGCAATGGAGCACATGAGACCGTTGAGTCACAGACGATCAATAACCAGGATAATGTGCATCAGGAAGGCAATAATCCTCGTGTAAACAACAACACCGATCAAATGACGAATGATGGTATGTTTAGGAACTTTTTAGAATTTATGAAAAACCAATCGAGAGAGACTCCTATTCATAATGCAGATGGAAACACTGGTAACTCACGGCTGGTCACCGCTAAGCAGTTTAAGAAGCTGGAACCACCGGAGTTTTTGGAAAAGCCAGAACCACTTAAGGCGGAGACGTGGATAAAGCAGATCACCAAGATATTTGATGTCTTGGAATGCTCAAAGAAGCAAAAGGTTCCCTTCGCCGCCTTTATGTTGCGTGAAGAAGCAGATTACTGGTGAAAATCTGTAAAACGTATTCAACCTTTCATACTAAAGATGTCTTGAGAGAAGTTCCAATAATTGTTTAGTGACAAGTACTTTTCTGAAAGTATTCGTCACATGAAGGAGGTGGAATTCATCAAGCTGGAGCAAAATAATATGAACGTATCGCAGTACAAGGCTATGTTTGAGGAGTTATCCCGATTTGCATCCCATTTGGTCGATAATGAGGAGCGAATGACGCGAATATTTCTAAGAGGTTTGAAACCCGAAATACGTCAATACCCCATTTCTCACAAACTTTGTTTATATTCAGATGTTGTAAATAGGGGTCAGTTATTGGAGCGCGATAATGAGTCAACCTAACCAAAAGGTAATGACCAACAACACGATAATAATCGTACCGGTGGCAACGGCCATCGGAACAACGATAACCATCGTGGAGGAAATTATCAAGAAAGAAATGGTAACCACTTCGGTGGTAATCATGGCCAAGATAATAGGAAAGGTAAACTAAGTTGGAACAACTTCAAGAAGAGAAGGTTCAATAATGATAGAAAGACATCAGCACCAGCACCCGTTTCCAAGGAAGAAGAATGACCACCGGTCGTATGTTTCAAATACGGACAGAAGGGGCACATCCTTCCAAACTGTACGCAATAACCCAAAGCATGTTTCAATTACGAAAGAGAAGGTCACCTAGATTGATTTTGTCGTGTAGTAAAGTCAAGTCCAGCTGGGATGGTGATGCCAAAAGATGTCCCATACAAGTCAAAGCTGGTAGTTTAAGTGAGAGCGTTTATCGAGGAACTCGAACGAAGTTATCACGGGTAAGTTAATCATAAACTCTTGCGAAGTCTATACCTTATTCGATACGGGTTCTACCCACTCTTTTATTTCTCCTACTTGCGTTCAACGTTTAAATTTAACTCCAGAGAAATTAGACTTTGACTTATCTGTTGAAGCTCTGTTAGGAGAAACCTTCATTACATGTGCTATCCAAGTCTTGGATGAGAGTCACCGTTTTGAATAATATTTCTATTATTAATAAATTTCTTGACGTATTCCCTAAATACTTCCTGGCCTACCCCCAGAGCGTGAAATCAAATTTTGTATTGACCCCAGTACAAAACCCATTTCTAAAACCCTCAAATATTTCTTCACCTAGAAAGAACGTAACATGCGCCAAAGACGTTGGCTCGAGCTGTGGAAAGATTATGATAATACCGTTCAATACCATCCTAGAAAAGCGAACGTAGTAGCTGACGTTTTGAGTAGAAGATCGTATACATTTACGAGTGTGACGTCGTTAACACAAAGACCCATTTCATATGGTTTACAAATGATAAAGATAGAGTTAAAGACTTTAGGGACCTACGTGATGATGTCAAATATACGAGTAGAATCGACATTAATCGATAAAGTTAAAGCCGCTCAAGCTACACACCCGGAGCTGATGAATATGAAGAAGAAGGTGCAAAAAGGCATTATTCTAGAAGCAAGAATCGACGAAGAGAGAAAATCTCAACCCTCTGATTTATTAGTCTATTTGAAATCCTCGATTGAGTAGGAACTGTGGTCTATAGACTCGCTTTACCGCCAAGTATGTCGCGTGTTCATAACATTTTTCACGTATCGATGTTACGTTAATATGTGGACGACCCGAACCACATTGTTGAATTAGAACTAGATGAGATAGTAGAAGGTTTAACGTATGAGGAGATACCTGTTAAAGTCTTGGATAAGAAGTATCATATTCTACGCTCGAAGGTTATACCTCAAGAGTTAGAATCTGATGAGGTATCCTCACCTCTTCGACATACCAAATACGTACGCCAATTTTGAGGACGAAATTTCATAAGAAGAGGCGGTTGTGAGACCCCAAATTTTATGAATAAAGATTTAATTTCTCAAAATATTTTTTTGAAATATTATGGTGTGGATTTGATATAATGTTATAGTTGTGGGTAGTAGTTACAAATTTTGTAAAGTATGCAAGTTGTCATAGAATATTCTTTTTATCGGAAAATATCCGTACGATGGCACAATCATTGGTGGACCCCGCTACGGAATTACTGTCGGAGTTAGAAAACGACAGAAATATATTTTTATGAAAATAATGGCAAAAGTTTTACCGTTAAACTGTTAAAATACCCGGTGGTAAAAGAACAGTAATACGCGTGGTTGCATAGTAGTACATGGTATTGATTATTGATGCTTACGTAAGAAGTCATTCAATTATACTCAATTATTGCTACAGTAATTATTGCATAATATATCTCATATTATTGATTCAATTATTGTCACAGTATCATCTGCATAATATTTTATATTATTAAATCAATAATTGAGACGACAAAGTTATTCATATTATTATTTACAGTATTGACTATGTCTAGAAAGTTCTATCGAGAAAAGGGATTTGGTCACCTAATTGCGCGCCAATAGGGAAAAATTCTTATCAGAAATCTCCCTCTTTTCTGAGAATGATCTGGTTGTTAAATTATTACTTCTATACTCCGTGAAATTAGTAGAATATCATTTATATTTGCGCTTCATCCAATATCTTTTCATTGAAATATTATTCTAAGCATTCTTGATAATGAACTTTTCATGCAGGAATACTATTCACAGGGTACTATTCACAGAGTACTATTCACTGGTATTATTCACAAAGTACTATTCCCGAGTACTATTCATAAAGTACTATTCACGGGTACTATTCACGAAGTACTATTTATAGGGTACTATTCACTCAAATACTATTCACCCGGTGTATTATTCATGATAAAAATTGATTTTTCTGCTGTCCAAATAATTTTTGATATAGTATTATTCTTGAATTTTACACCACAAAGCAGTATCATATTGGCAATTTGGACATTATTGAATTCTGAATAAATTAAATTATAAATCTTTAAAAATTTATTCTTTGCTTTCTTTTAATTGAATTCTTATATATTTGTCATCATCATCATGCTTATATTGTGATGAAAGTCATCTTTGGCTTACGTGAATAGATGAACTGTTGATTGGTATGATTATGATCAGGGATCATTCGGTATAATCATGACCCGTAATGTTATAAATGGTGTGGTAAAAGCCCTTATTGGCTCGTAGTGCATTGATGGACAGTTGCTGGTATGATCATGATCATTGGTGAAAACACGAATATACTTGGCCCGTAGTGCATGGATAATTCGTGGCTATGATACTATTTATTAAACTGAGTCTCAAAGATAAAATTGTTGATAAACTTTTTAAATCATAAAAGATAGTAGATATCATGCTCTACTTGACTCTTTTAATGGATTGCTTGTTCCGCTGCAGTTAAACTTGTTGTTTATTTGTTTAACACTATTGAAGGCTAACGATAATTTAATCTGTATTATCTTAGTCATAATATTTCTTACTGGGCCAGTTGAGGTCACCCTTTTACTTTCATTATTCTCTTCAGGAAATGAGAACGTAGCCTGGACTAGTCGGGGAACGGAGTTATGGTCCGAGATGGTGGCTATAGTAGTCCTCACTATTTTATAAAATAGTGTGATAATAATTGTAATGAGGACTCCTTTTTGAGTTTGAATACTGTCTTTTAAACAATATTCGTGTAAAAACTCTCAGCTACGTTTTTGTCATCATATGCACGACAGTTGTATAATTAAGTTTTATTTGAGTTATGTACCATGCATTTGGCGACTCAGAATGGGTGATGTATACATATTTTGGGGGTGTCACATTATTAATTATGCAAATAATAATCTGAATAACTTGTCATCTCAATTGTTGATTTAATAATAAAAAATATTATGATAATAATTGAATCAAATAACGTGAGATACTATACAGCAATTACTGTAGTAATAATTGAATTAAACTGAGTGATTTCTCACGGAAACATCAATAAGCAATACTGTGTGCTATTATGCAACCACGCGTATTATTGTACTTTTCATCACCGAGTATTTCAACAGTTAATGGTAAAACTTTTGCCATTATTTTTATAAAAAGATATTTCTATCGTTTTCTAACTTCGACAATAATTTCATTGTGGGGTTCACCAATGATTGTGCTGTCGTACGAATATCCCCTGTTAAAACGAATATTTTCGACCAATCGAATATTTTATAACAACTTGCATAATTTGCAAAATTTATAAATATTACCCACAACTTATAGCATTATATTAAATCCACACCATAATATTCAAAAATATATTTCGAAAAAAATAATCTTTATTTATGAAAATTGGAGTCTTACACTTTTAATAATTATATAAATTTATTTGTTTTATCAGAATATATTATATTATATATAAAGTTATTTATTTTATTTGAATTATTTTTAAACTTACTATGCATCTGTGAATTTTATTTTTTTTCCTTCTGTTCGTCCTTGAGATTTGAAATAGTGTCCTTCCATTCTCCTATAAATAGGTTGCATAGTTAAAAAAGAAAAATCACACCAGAATCAGAGAATTTTTCTTCTATAATATTGTGTGTATTTCTTTTGAGGATAAGGATACTTTTAGTGTAGCAAATAGTGCAAGATTAATCCTCAAGATAATCTCTGTTATACCAGTCAGATTTAGTCTCCTATTAAAATAAAGGATGTTATTTTCTTGATATTCATAAGGATTGTCATTATATTCCTTATTAATATATGGGAACAACATGTCTACACGGATTACCGCATGCCTAGTGAATAACCCTTCGAATTCATTTTTTATTAAATTATGAAAAAGATCTGTCTACGCGGATTACCGCATGACGGGTGAAAATCCATTTGCAGCTTTGTATATTCTTTCATACTCGTATGGGATATCATTTCTTTTGTACTCGTCAAGGATATTGTTTTCTTTCATATTTATCCATTTGTGGTACGAAATTATTGTTTGTTTCCATAACATTATTATTAAATGGTGAAAATCCCTGAAATTAGTAGAATATTCTTAATAGTTTGCGCTTCATTTAATATTATTTCACTAGAATATTGGTCTAAACTTTCTTATTAAATTTTAATCTATTCATCCGGGATACTATTCATGTTAAGGTACTATTCATCCGGGGTACTATTCATGTCGGAGTACTATTCACGACAGAATTTTATTTTTTTTTTGTCCAAATTATCTTTAAAATTTGAATCTTAAATATCATTCTTGAATTTTACTCCACAATTGGTGATCATGTTGACAATTTGTACATTCTTGAACTCTTGATAAATTAAATTATAAATCTCTAATATTTATCATTGATCTCACATGATTCATTCTTTATATCATTGTCATAATACTCATACTTATATTGTGGTGAAAGTCATCTTTGACCCGTAATGCAAAGATGGACTATTGATTGGTATGATTATGATCAGGAATTATGTATTGGTATAATCATGACCTTTAATGTTACAAATAAAGGTTTGTGGCGAAAGTCATCTTTGGCTCGTTGTGCATAGATGGACAAGTGTTTGGCATGATTATGACCACTGGTGATACAAATGAATATATTTGTCCCGTAGTACATAGATAATTCGTTGATTTGAAATAATTATTGATTGGTGTTACAAGGATAAAATGCTGATGCTGGACTTTTAAATCATAGAAGATAGTAGACATCAGTTAGATCTTCATGTCGGTTAGATCTGTTCTGATGAAGAATAAAAAGAAGGGTTCTTTACAATAATATGTAACAATTAGTAAGTAATTACAAGATTAGTACATTCATAAAATAATTATAAAGAGTGCAACACAATAACCATACATATTAAACCCTACATCTCTCATCCGCCTCCACTCTCCTCCTCTTCTGCCGCCTCCTCTCTCCTCCCCTTCATCCCCCTCCTATGTCGCCTCCTCTCTCCTCCCTTTCATCCTCCTCCTCTGTCGCTCCTTCATCATCCTCTTATTCGCCCATTGGATTTTTGCAAAAGGCCATAAGCCTGACCCGCTACCTGCGCTCAAGTTACTAGTACCAACTAAAATCTAGCACAAGGAAACAAGAAAGATGGATTGTTCAACATCGAGTGGTGTGAAAAGGGAAGAAAACGCAGGGGCCGAGTACAATAACAGTAACGTGAAAAGAAAATAAATTATGCGACGGTTAAGGATTTGAAGATTGTTATCAAAATGAAGGTTAATGAATCCGAAGGTTAAAAGAAAGTCATTCTTTGGGTTCTTTACACTAGAAAGTGTAAATAACCCCTCTCCTCCCCTTCATCCTCCTCCTATTCTCTCCTCCCCTTCATCTTCCTCCTCTGTAACACTTGTAACACTTCTAATTTTTCTGAATTTTTTTTATAACTATTTAGTTACTCATAAAAACTAATATGGTTACCTTTGTATGAAGGTTTGGCTACCAACTGTACCTTTTTATTGATGTAAGGTAACCGAGATTGTATTACACAATATTCAATAATATTTTACATTTTTTTTCTTCTTAGAAAAATCACACGACTACTCTCTTATTCCATCAAGATAAAAAAAATACATATAACACTTGTAATTGTTCTAAAAAAATTTTATGACTATTTGGTTACCCACAAAAACTCAAATGGTTACCTTTGTATTAAGGTTTGGCTACCAACTATACATTTTTGTTGATGTAAGGTAACCGAGATTATGTTACAAAATATTGAATAATATTTTATATTTTTTTTCTTCTTACGTTAAGTAAGAGGAAAACCACTCGACTACTCTCTGATTTCATCAAGATAAAGAAAACAAATACATGTAATACTTGGTAATTGTTCTGAAATTTTTTTATGACTATTTAGTTACCCACATAAGCTAAAATAGTTATCTTGTATGAAGGTTTGATTATAAATTGCACCATATACAGAATGCACGACTACTCGGGTTTAGCATGCAATTCAAATTGTCACAGCGGAGAGAAACAACCGGAAACAGTTATATAATTACAAAACTGATTTGCCACATCAGCAATCCATTAAAACACCCAACTAAATTAAAGGGATACTAAATGCACTAATTTTATAAATAAAATATTAAAATGTATTAATTCTGTAAATATTTTTTGGATACACTTTTATTGTAATTTTTTCTAAAAATGTACTAGAAATTATAAATGTTCCTAAAAAGAACCCAAATAAGGAAGATGGTTAGATATATTTTGGTTAAAGAAGAAAGATGTTTTAATTTTTTTATTTTTATATTATTTTTTTGCCACATGTAATATTTTTAATTTTTTATATTTTTCCCCCAGAGCCACGAAGATAAATCCTTAACGTTTTCTAATTTTTTTAACGGAGTGACTCAATTTGAAAATAATAATAATTAGTTTACTGTGATAATTTAAAAAATTAAAAGTTTGATGGTGTAATCAGTAAAACTTGCCAACTACAATTGCTAATTCATTAATTTTGTATTTTAAAAATTAAACTCAACTTTTACTTGTCAAGTTTTGGGTTTTACACGGGGTCATTGTTTATTTATGGTAAAACTAATGATTTGGCCACCGAAGTTGGCACGTTTTAATCGAATTCACGATTAAACTTTTAATTTTTTAAATTAACTAACTGAACTAATTAAAATGGTTAAATTAGGTCATTCTGTCAAATATGGCTAACAGACGTTACATTTTTTTGGCTATTATCTGACATGGATTTACAAAAGAAAAGAAAAAAAAAAGAAGAAAATGACATGGTGTGACAACCCCAAAATAGGTCAATTCCATCCAACCTATTCTGAGTCGCCAAATACATGGTACAGAAAACAACTACAACTTTATTACAACAATTGTCGTGCAAAATACAACAACACATATGCTGTGAGTTTGGATACAAATATATACCAAATGTGACTCATGTTCCAACCGTGGACATCACCTCACAATGACACCTTACATAAAGGTATATTCAAAAACTGTTTTAGAAATTAGAATATTTGGGAAGTGCTCAAGGAAACCTTCGTACATGGGAGGCCACGCGTCTAGGTTATGATAGATATCATATGGCCACAGAATTATCCTTGGTTGACCCAATAGACCCCAAAGAAAAACGAGAAGATTACTATCATATTCTTCCCAATGGTGAGTCTTCTCTTGACTTATCATTATCTCCACTGTCTCTAATTGAGAATTATACTTCAAACAAACACCAAGATTATATAGGTAGTGCTCGTATATATACTCAGCAAGTGGATGAGCACAACCCTGTCCTATGATGACACGAGGTTGTATGTCATTAGACATCTTGTATGATAGTGACAAAACACCCTTCCAACGTTGGGTTCTCCTCACCCTATTTTCTTCACCAAATATAACTACTAAATGATGACCACCGTTCTATTCCCTTGTTACCCCCGCTCGACCCAGCTACACTCTTATTACCTGAAAGGAATTGTGAAGCAAAAGGGTGAGCACAACTAGCTCAGTAAAGTATATCATGACTAAAGATAATTAAATTATCAATAGCCTTCATCAATAATAAATCAGAGATTTAGAACATATGGTAAATGATAAAAATTTCAACCATAGTTGCAGCGGAACGAGCAATCCATTAGAAGAGTCAAATAGACTATAAAGTCTATTATCTTCTCCATGTTAAAAATCCACCAATAATGTTTTATCCATGTAACATCACTCAACAGTTCCTTTCCACAATCATATGAATAACTCATAATCATAATTGTGACTATAAATTTTTCTTCGCACCCAGGACGAAGAATATTTTCATCACCTGTCTTTACCTGAAACATCAAAGATCATGGTTACACCAAATCACAATTCCTGTTTATAATCATACTAACAAATCCATCTTTGCACTACGGGCCAAAGATATTCATCAACAAACTATCTTTGCACTACGGGCCAAAGATATTCAACAACAGTTCATCTTTGCACTACAGGCCAAAGATATTCATCAACAGGCCATCTTTGCACTACATGCCAAAGATATTCATCAACAATTCATATTTGCACTACAGGCCAAATATATTCATATCTCAAAGAAATATATAATCATTTCAGAATTTATATAAACAATAATTATAACCATGTTGATCAATTCACCTTTGCACTTAAGCTTAAGATATTCAATTATAGATTCAATGGTCATGATCATATCAGTCACAATTCAACTTTGTACTACAGGCCAAAGAGAACCCTAGTCATGATCATACCAATAATCTACCCATCTTTACACTCCAGTGAAAGAGAATTTCAACATCAGGGTTATAAAAATGTTATATAAGATGATAAAAATATTATGATCAACATATAGTTTTAATCTCAAGAGTAATATTCGTAACTCATGAATAGTAAATCGTGAATAGTAACTCATGAATAGTAACCCCGACACAAAAGATAGAAATTCCACAATAAAATTCATACCAATATTTCGGTATAATGATATTGAAAGAATAACATTACTTAAATTTATAAACAATTTATTTTAATTATTTACACTTTACTAATTAATGCATTTAATCATCATAAAATGCCAACTCTTAAGATTTCATCATCAATAACCGAAACCCTCATCAAAAATCTGCATATACCTCATATATAGGATTCTCAAGCCATAAAATCCTATTTTCCAATTTTCTTACTTCACATAACATATTTAATTCATTGTCTCATAACTAGACTATTTTCATGAAAAATACCAAATCCGTTCCAAAAATATTTCTTTTCTGGAATTTAGCATAATATAGTCCCATAGTGAACATATATTTTTCTCAGAATTTTTAAAAGTCATTTACTATTTTTCATATGACCAAAATAGCCGAATATTTAGACATTTATCAAAAATTGTACTTTTATCTAAAAATTCTGAAATTTACAGAGTATACTTCTATCATATACAAGTACTCCCAATAAAAATTTCATCAATTTTGGAGTTAACCACAAGGAATTATAAGCTGTTACTTCTAAAATAGTCTTTTCTCATAAAATTCATAACTCTCAACCTATACATCCAAAAATCACCATTTTTGGACACAATCAATAAAACTCATCAAAATATCATTTCAAATTTTTTTCCATAATTTTTGAAGATCATAAAAATTACGAAACTGAAAATCATAACAACCCTTAAAATCCATTACTATCCCTTACCTCAAAAGAGCAGTACTTCTGGCTGGATATCGGATATGATGCTGAAGGAAACTTGCACTGAATAGCAACTCTCAAAGTATCTAAATACTCACAAAATATGCCTCATAATATAGAGAGAGAAAGAGAGAAAACTTATGTTTCTGGTGTGATTTTCAATTCTAACTTAGCCCTCTATTTATAGGAAAATTTTGGTAGGTTTGACCTGCAACCTGATGGCTTTACCTGCTACTATTCCCACCCACCACATTTAAAATATAATTCAGCACATTTCTTCACCAACCACAAGTGGGGCCCACCAATTCTAGAATTTTCCACCAAAATAATAAACTCCGAAAATTCAACAATTTCTGAACCAGTCATCTCGTAAAATTCATAATAAATCATACGTTCATTTTTACGGTTCAAAATTTGTGGACATATACTCAACATATATATGTATAACATATCCAAAAATTACCACGATCCAACGGTCGGATTAAAAATTATAACCCCCGCAAAATATCTCAAAAACCCTGATTTTTAATACCTCCATTCCGACAAAAATACGGATAAAAATCTCAACATTAACTCCTTCATTTTTTAACCACAAAAATATATCCCTCATTTATATCTACATAAAATAAATATTTTCTTATCATATGAATCAATAATTAATTATTCACAAATAATATTACAGAATCACATTTATGACAACCAGGCCGTTCCCAAGAAAGAGGGGGCTTTCCAATAAGGATTTCTCCTTACTGGCGCGCAATTAGATAACCAAACCTCTCCTTAGACAGAACTTTCTAGACATTGCCAATAATGCTATCTAATAATACTATTCAAATAATATGAATTATTGATCTGATAATAGGAAATACTGTGCAGCAACAATTATTGAACAACAATAATACAAAATTTCAACGTAGCAATTATTGAATCAATAAAATAAAATATTGAACAGTAATTACTGTAACAATTATTGAGTAGTGCCGTCTTACGTAAGAATCAATAATTTCAAAAATACTGTGCAATACCGTGTGCTACTGTGCAATAACGCGTATTACTGTATTTTAATCACCGGGTATTCCAACAGTGTTAACGGTAACAACTACGCCGTTATTTGTAAAAACTTAAATTTGTCGTTTTCTTCACCCGACAGTTATTCTGTTATGGGGCCCACAAATAGCTGCGCCGTCGTACGAATATTCCCTGACAGAAAGAATATTCCACGACCAAACGAATATTCCCCGACAACAATGATTATTTTATAACCACTTGTGTATTTTGAAAAATTTTTACATTTCACCCATAACTTTAACTTTTTATCAATTTAACCATTTACTGAATTGTAATTATAAGAAAAATTGAATACTTTTATTTCATAAAATTCGGGGTCTTACAATCTCCCCTCCTTATGAAATTTCGTCCTCGAAATTTACGTACCTGGTATTTCAAAGAATTGAGAATACATTCCTTTTATTTCAGATTCCATCTTCCCTGTCATCATAATTTCTCCATTGCTCATCTCCTGTATTTCATATATCATTCTAGAATACAGCTTCAAAACAAGGATTAATTTAACAAATTAACATATCACATAATATCCTAATATTATGACTGACCAACAAATAAGCTTAGGTAGGACACACTAGCGAAGGATTTACTCATCTCTCCCCTCCTAGTTGTATTCCCCGATCTCTGTCAGAGATCATATCCCTAAGCTCTGATACCACCTGTGACAACCCCAAAATAGGTCCATTCCATCCAACCTATTCTGAGTCGCCAAATACATGGTACAGAAAACAACTACAACTTTATTACAACAATTGTCGTGCAAAAAACAACAACACATATGCTGTGAGTTTGGATACAAATATATACCAAATGTGACTCATGTTCCAACCGTGGACATCACCTCACAATGACACCTTACATAAAGGTATATTCAAAAACTGTTTTAGAAATTAGAATATTTGGGAAGTGCTCAAGGAAACCTTCGTACATGGGAGGTGTAAGACCCCAACTTATTAATGAATAAAATCAAATTTTCTCTAAATATTATTGTGAATAATAAGGGGCTAATTTGATATAATACTTTGGTTATGGGTGAAATGTGTAAATTTTGCAAAATAAGCAAGTGGTTATAAAATATTCATTTTGTCGGGAAATATTCGTTTGGTCGTGGAATATTCTTGCTGTCGGGGAATATTCGTACGACGGCGCAGCCTTGTGTGGGCCCCATAACGAAAAGCCATTGGAGGAAGAAAATGACAAGTATAAGTTATTTATAAATAACGGCGTAGTTGTTACCGTTAATACTGTTGGAATACCCGGTGGTTAAAATACAGTAGCACACGGTATTGCACCAATTATTGATTCTTACGTAAGAAGGCACTACTCAATAATTGTTACAGTAGTTATTATTCAATATTTTATTTTATTGATTCAATAATTGCTGCGTAGATATTTTATATTATTGTTGTTTCAATAATTGTTGTTGCACAGTATTTTCATTTATCAGATCAATAATTCATATTATTTGAATAATATTATTAGATAACATTATTGGCAATGTCTAGAAAGTTCTGTCTAAGGAGAGGTTTGGTCATCTAATTGCGCGTCAGTAAGGAGAAATCCTTATTGGAAAGCCCCCTCTTTCCTGGGAACGGCCTGGTTGTCATAAATGTGATTCTATAATATTATTTGTGAATAATTAATTATTGATTCATATGATAAGGAAATATTTATTTTATGTGGATATAAATGAGGGATATATTTTTGTGGTTAAAAATGAAGGAGTTAATGTTGAGGTTTTTGTCAGTATTTTTGTCGGAATGGAGGTATTAAAAATTAGGGTTTTTGAGATAGTTTGCGGGGGTTATAATTTTTAATCCGACCGTTGGATCGTGGTAATTTTTGGATATGTTATACATATATAAGTTGAGTATATGTCCACAAATTTTGAACAGTTAAAAATGAACGTATGATTTATTACGAATTTTACAAGATGACTGGTTCAGAAATTGTTGAATTTTCGGAGTTTATCATTTTGGTGGAAAATTCTAGAATTGGTGGGCCCCACTTGTGGTTGGTGAAGAAATGTGCTGAATTATATTTCAAATGTGGTAGGTGGGAATAGTAGCAGGTAAAGCCATCAGGTTGCAGGTCAAACCTACCAAAATTTTCCTATAAATAGAGGGCTAAGTTAGAATTGAAAATCACACCAGAAACAAGTTTTCTCTCTTTCTCTCTCTAGATTATTGAGTGTATTTTGTGAGTATTTAGATACTTTGAGAGTTTCTATTCATCAGAGCAAGTTTCTTTCAGCCTTATACCAGTATTCCGACCAGAAGTACTGATATTTTGAGGTAAGGGATATTATTTTCTTCTTAAATGATATTATTTTCTTCAATATCATTATGCTGAAATATTGATATGAGTTTTTATCAAATTTGGAACTTTTTGTGTCGGGGTTACTATTCACGTATACGGCACTATTCACGTATACGGCACTATTCACGAATACGGCACTATTCACCGAAAAATAAAATTTTTCCTTTTTGTCCAAGATGTCTATTATGGTTACTATCTTTGATTGTATCCATGTTTTGATCTTTATTTTTGAATTCTGCTTCACAATTGATTATTATGAAGTATTATTGATCTTGGATAAACTGTTATACGAATCCCTACTATTTGTCCTTCTGTCTCATTGGATTCGTTCTCTTTAAGATATTTTTCATCATCCTCAGTCCTAAATGATGATACAAATGAATATCTTTGGCCTGTAGTGCAAAGATGTATAATTACTTGATGAATATCTTTGGCCTGTAGTGCAAAGATGAACAGGTGTTGAGATGAACATGACCGACTGATGATACAAATGAATATCTTTGGCCTGTAGTGCAAAGATGAATATTTGGTTAAAGATGATTATTAATTGATGTTACAGGGATAAAATATTGATGATGGACTTTTAAATCTTAGAAGATAGTAGAATTCTTTCTCTACTTGACTCTTCTAATGGTTTGTTGTTTCCGCTGCAGTTGTTGATCTAAAACTTGTTGTCGATTATATTTTATCAGATTTTTCCCTGTTGAAGACTAACGATAATTTGTTGTATATTATCTTAGTCATAATATTCTTTACTGGGCTAGTTGAGCTCACCCTTTTCCTTTTTGTTCCATTTTTCTTCTCAGGAGGTGAGAACATAGCAGGATCTAGTCGGGGTATGGAGTAATGGTTCTAGAAAGATGTATTAGCAGTCCTCACTATTTCTGTAAAATAGTGTTTGAATAATTGTAATGAGGATTTATTTGAGTGTGGATATTGTCTAGAAGACAATATTTGTATTTAAACTCACAGTATGTGTTGTCGTATTTTGCACGACAATTGTATTATTGAAGTTGTAGTTTGCTTTCTGTACCATGTATTTGGCGACTCAGAATGGGTGTTGTATACCTATTCTGGGGGCGTCACAGTTGGTATCAGAGCTTAGGGATATGATCCCTGGCTGAGATGTGAGACAAGAACTAGGAGGGGAGAGACGGGGAATTCCTTCGCTAGTATGACCTGACTAAGTTTATTTGGTGTTTATTTGGTCGGTCAGAGTATAGGGATAATATATGACACGACTATTAACCCTTGTTTTATGGCAGTATTTAAGAATGGCAGCTGAGAACGTTAATAACGGAGTAAATCAGACCGTGGAGACACCTTTGATCACTACCCAGGGGAACGTGCAACAGGAAGGCAATATTCCTCCTGTAAACAACGTTACCGAGCAAACGATGAATGATGGAATGTTTAGGAGCTTTTTGCAGTTCATGCAAAATCAGACGAGGGAGACTCGTGTGCAGAATACGGGTGGAAATGATAACAACGCGCGGTTTGTCACAGCTAAGCAGTTCAAAGAATTGGGACCACCAGAATTTAAGGGAAAGCCGG
The DNA here is from genome assembly GCA_016801055.1 of Panax notoginseng. NCBI lineage: Eukaryota > Viridiplantae > Streptophyta > Magnoliopsida > Apiales > Araliaceae > Panax > Panax notoginseng. The sequence continues at coordinate 13,764,358 of CM029021.1, read as the reverse complement.
ATCCGATCATGGCGGAAACGTGGGTCAAGCAAATTACCAAGATATTCGATGTCTTGGGATGCACGGAGGAACAGAAGGTTCCATTCGCCACTTTTATGTTCCGCGGTGAGGCAGACTACTGGTGGGAGTCTGTGAAGCGTATGCAGCCTGACGCACTCAACATGTCCTGGGAAACATTTCAAAAACTGTTCAATGACAAGTACTTTCCAGAAAGTATTCGTCATATGAAGGAGGTGGAGTTAATCAGACTGGAACAAAACAACATGACGGTGTCCCAGTACGAGGCGAAGTTTACAGAGTTATCCAGGTTTGCATCTCATTTGGTCGAAAATGAGGAACGAATGACAAGGATGTTTCTGAGAGGTCTAAAACCCGAGATTCGACAATATCTTATCTCTCATAAATTTTCTTTATATTCAGATGTTGTAAACAGGGCTCAATTATTAGAGCGAGATAATCAGTATGTTCAACCGAGGGACTACAACCAGGGTCATACCGGTGGCGGCAGTCATCGAAGCAATGACAACCAGAGGGAAGGAAAGCATTCGGACAAAAGCGGTAACCACTCGGGTGGTCACCGTGGCTATGATAATAGGAGAGGTGAGTCAAGTGAAAATTTCAAGAAGAGAAGATTTAACAATGACAGGAAGACGTCGATAGCAGCACCAGCACCAGGAACAAATTCTAGGGGAGGAGAACGACCGCCAGTTAGATGTTACAGATGCGGAGAGGAGGGACATATAAGTCCAAACTGCCCACAGCAGTTCAAGGTATGTTATAACTGTGGAAAGGAGGGTCATATAGCTCGAGAGTGTTCTGTAGTAAAACCAATTTCAGCGGGGATGGTGACTCCAAAAGTTATCCCGGATAAGTCAAAGTCAACGGTTCCTGGAAGAGCGTTTTTCGTGACTGGTCAGAATGCGAGGAACCCGAACGAAATTAGCACGGGTTAGTTAATTATAAATTTTTGCAAAGTTTATACCTTATTAGATACCGGTTCTACCCATTCTTTTATCTCTCCTGCTTGTGCTCAATGTTTAAACTTGATTCCGGAGAAGTTAAACTTTGACCTATCTGTGGAAACTCCGTTAGGAGAAACTTTCATCACATCCACTATTTATAAATCTTGTTTGATCCAAGTTGGCACCATCACATTACCTGTTGACCTTATCTCTTTAAAGATACTTGCTTTTGATGTGATTTTAGGAATCGATTGGTTAACTACTCATCATGCCAAATTGATTGCTTTTGTAAGGTTGTTAGTTTTCATATTCCTAAGCAACCTGTTATTCAAATTCAAGCAACCAAACCATTGAAGTCAAACTCTTTCATATCAAGCCGTAAAGTCATTCGTTTATTGAAAAACGGATGTCAAGCTTTCTTAGCTATGTTATGAACTTGAACAAAAATACGTCAGATGTGAATGATATTTCTATTGTTAGTAAAATTTTTGACGTATTTCCTGAAGAATTTCCTGGCTTAACCCAGAGCGTGATATTGAATTTTTGTATTGATCTTCAACCCGATACAAAACTCATTTCTAAAATCTTATATCGAATGACTCCTATTGAACTTCGGGAGTTAAAAACCTAACTATAGAAGTTGATAACCGAGCCTTTATCTGGTGACTTCCTTTATGGAATGCACTGAATCCAGACTCTCCGTAGGGGACGCCATATTCGTGCGGTAGTAAACTGATAGGTGTCATTGTGACGTGCTATCGAAGGTTGGGATATGAGTCACAGTTGAGAGCAATCTAAGTAGGTAATCGAAGTACGTAGCTTTCTAGGCTTAGCTGGTTATTATCGGAGATTTGTGGAAGGATTTTCTCGAATCGCTACTCCGTTAACTCAGCTGACTTGGAAAGATGCAAAATTCGTATGGAGTGAGGAATGCGAGAAGAGTTTCCAAGAACTCAAGAGGAGACTCATTTTGGCACCTATTCTGACAATACCATCTGGTTCGGATGGATTTGTTATCTCCAGCGATGCTTCAGGCAAAGGGTTAGGATGTGTTCTCATGCAACATGGGAAAGTCATAGCCTATGCCTCACGACAACTCAAAGAATATGAGAGGAATTATCCTACTCATGATTTGGAGTTGGCAGCAGTCGTTTTTGCGTTGAAGATCTGGAGACACTACCTGTATGGGGAGAAAGTGGAGATCTATACAGATCATAAAAGCCTCAAATATTTCTTCACCCAAAAGGAACTCAACATGCGGCAACGACGTTGGCTTGAGCTGTTGAAAGATTACGATCATACCATCCAATACCATCCTGGAAAAGCAAACGTAGTAGCTGACGCATTGAGTAGAAGATCATATGCGGGTACGAGTGCAATGTTTTTAACACAAAGGCCCATTTTGTATGACTTGCAAAGGATGGAGATAGAGATGAAGGCTCCAAGTACCCACATGATGATATCGAATATACGAGTAGAACCGACTTTAATCGATAAAGTTAAAGCTGCTCAAGCTACGGACATGGAGCTAATGTGTATGAAGAAGAAAGTGCAAGAAGGTGTTATTCCAGAAGCAAGAATCGATGAAGAAGGAATACTTCGAGTCAACTCCAGACTTTGTGTTCCTAACGATTTTGACTTGAAGCATAGAATAATGATGGAGGCACACAACACACCGTTTGCAATCCATCCTGGGAGTACCAAAATGTATCACGATCTTCGACATACATTTTGGTGGAGCAATATGAAAAGAGAGATCGCGGAGTTTATCTCGAGATGTTTAACTTGTCCACGTGTAAAAGCGGAGCATCAAGTACCAAAGGGTCCATTGCAACCACTTGAGATTCCGAAATGGAAGTGGGAACACATTACTATGGATTTTGTTACGGGTCTTCCCAAGGTTTCTCAAGGCATAGATGCGATTTGGGTTATTGTTGATAGATTAACCAAGTCCGCTCATTTCTTGCCGATACGTGAGACTTATTCCCTTGAACGTCTTGCTAGTATGTACGTGAACGAGATTGTGAGATTGCATGGCATGCCAGTATCCATAGTTTCGGATCGTGACCCAAGATTCACTTCACGATTTTGGGTTAGCTTGCAGAAAGCTATGGGCACGGATTTACGATTCAGTTCGGCATACCATCCTCAAACGGACGGACAATCAGAGAGGACTATTCAAACTCTTGAAGATCTATTAAGACTTTGTGTCCTAGATCTCAAAGGGAGTTGGGATAAGTACCTACCATTGGTGGAATTCTCCTACAACAACAGTTATCAGGCGAGCATAGGTGTGGCTCCATTCGAGGCGTTGTATGGATGAAAATGTCGTTCTCCAGTATGCTGGGACGAGGTGGGTGAAGCAACATTGTTGGGACCAGAGTTGGTACGCATTACTACAGAGAAGATCCAAACGATTCGACAACGTATACAAACGGCACAGGATCGACAAAAGAGTTATGCGGATCTTCATCGGAAGGACGTGGAATTTAATATTGGGGATCATGTATTGTTACGTGTTGCACCATGGAAGGGAGTTACAAGATTTGGGAAGAGAGGAAAGCTCAATCCAAGATTTGTTGGTCCATTTGAGATTCTTGAGCGAATAGGAAATGTGGCATATAGACTCGCATTACCTCCAAGCATGTCTCGTGTTCATAATGTTTTTCACATATCTATGCTTCTTAAATATGTTAAAGACCCGAACCACATTATTGAGTTAGAACCAGACGAGATAGCTGAAGATTTAACGTACGAGGAGGTACCTGTTAAGATCTTGGATAGGAAAGAGCATGTCCTACGCACGAAGGTTATACCACAAGATTAAGGTTTTGTGGAGAAACCATGCTATTGAAGAAATGACCTGGGAGTTGGAATCAGAAATGAAAGCGAGGTATCCTCACCTTTTTGAAACATCAGGTACGTACGTCAATTTCGAGGACGAAATTTCATAAGGAGGGGAGGTTATAAGACCCCAACTTATTAATGAATAAAATCAAATTTTCTCTAAATATTATTGTGAATAATAAGGGGCTAATTTGATATAATACTTTGGTTATGGGTGAAATGTGTAAATTTTGCAAAATAAGCAAGTGGTTATAAAATATTCATTTTGTCGGGAAATATTCGTTTGGTCGTGGAATATTCTTGCTGTCGGGGAATATTCGTACGACGGCGCAGCCTTGTGTGGGCCCCATAACGAAAAGCCATTGGAGGAAGAAAATGACAAGTATAAGTTATTTATAAATAACGGCGTAGTTGTTACCGTTAATACTGTTGGAATACCCGGTGGTTAAAATACAGTAGCACACGGTATTGCACCAATTATTGATTCTTACGTAAGAAGGCACTACTCAATAATTGTTACAGTAGTTATTATTCAATATTTTATTTTATTGATTCAATAATTGCTGCGTTGATATTTTATATTATTGTTGTTTCAATAATTGTTGTTGCACAGTATTTTCATTTATCAGATCAATAATTCATATTATTTGAATAATATTATTAGATAACATTATTGGCAATGTCTAGAAAGTTCTGTCTAAGGAGAGGTTTGGTCATCTAATTGCGCGTCAGTAAGGAGAAATCCTTATTGGAAAGCCCCCTCTTTCCTGGGAACGGCCTGGTTGTCATAAATGTGATTCTATAATATTATTTGTGAATAATTAATTATTGATTCATATGATATGGAAATATTTATTTTATGTGGATATAAATGAGGGATATATTTTTGTGGTTAAAAATGAAGGAGTTAATGTTGAGGTTTTTGTCAGTATTTTTGTCGGAATGGAGGTATTAAAAATCAGGGTTTTTGAGATAGTTTGCGGGGGTTATAATTTTTAATCCGACCGTTGGATCGTGGTAATTTTTGGATATGTTATACATATATAAGTTGAGTATATGTCCACAAATTTTGAACAGTTAAAAATGAACGTATGATTTATTACGAATTTTACAAGATGACTGGTTCAGAAATTGTAGAATTTTCGGAGTTTATCATTTTGGTGGAAAATTCTAGAATTGGTGGGCCCCACTTGTGGTTGGTGAAGAAATGTGCTGAATTATATTTCAAATGTGGTAGGTGGGAATAGTAGCAGGTAAAGCCATCAGGTTGCAGGTCAAACCTACCAAAATTTTCCTATAAATAGAGGGCTAAGTTAGAATTGAAAATCACACCAGAAACAAGTTTTCTCTCTTTCTCTCTCTAGATTATTGAGTGTATTTTGTGAGTATTTAGATACTTTGAGAGTTTCTATTCATCAGAGCAAGTTTCTTTCAGCCTTATACCGGTATTCCGACCAGAAGTACTGATATTTTGAGGTAAGGGATATTATTTTCTTCTTAAATGATATTATTTTCTTCAATATCATTATGCTGAAATATTGATATGAGTTTTTATCAAATTTGGAACTTTTTGTGTCGGGGTTACTATTCATGTATACGGCACTATTCACGTATACGGCACTATTCACGAATACGGCACTATTCACCGAAAAATAAAATTTTTCCTTTTTGTCCAAGATGTCTATTATGGTTACTATCTTTGATTGTATCCATGTTTTGATCTTTATTTTTGAATTCTGCTTCACAATTGATTATTATGAAGTATTATTGATCTTGGATAAACCGTTATACGAATCCCTACTATTTGTCCTTCTGTCTCATTGGATTCGTTCTCTTTAAGATATTTTTCATCATCCTCAGTCCTAAATGATGATACAAATGAATATCTTTGGCCTGTAGTGCAAAGATGTATAATTACTTGATGAATATCTTTGGCCTGTAGTGCAAAGATGAACAGGTGTTGAGATGAACATGACCGACTGATGATACAAATGAATATCTTTGGTCTGTAGTGCAAAGATGAATATTTGGTTAAAGATGATTATTAATTGATGTTACAGGGATAAAATATTGATGATGGACTTTTAAATCTTAGAAGATAGTAGAATTCTTTCTCTACTTGACTCTTCTAATGGTTTGTTGTTTCCGCTGCAGTTGTTGATCTAAAACTTGTTGTCGATTATATTTTATCAGATTTTTCCCTGTTGAAGACTAACGATAATTTGTTGTATATTATCTTAGTCATAATATTCTTTACTGGGCTAGTTGAGCTCACCCTTTTCCTTTTTGTTCCATTTTACTTCTCAGGAGGTGAGAACATAGCAGGATCTAGTCGGGGTATGGAGTAATGGTTCTAGAAAGATGTATTAGCAGTCCTCACTATTTCTGTAAAATAGTGTTTGAATAATTGTAATGAGGATTTATTTAAGTGTGGATATTGTCTAGAAGACAATATTTGTATTTAAACTCACAGTATGTGTTGTCGTATTTTGCACGACAATTGTATTATTGAAGTTGTAGTTTGCTTTCTGTACCATGTATTTGGCGACTCAGAATGGGTGTTGTATACCTATTCTGGGGGCGTCACAGGAGGCCACACGTCTAGGTTATGATAGATATCATATGGCCACAGAATTATCCTTGGTTAACCCAATAGACCCCAAAGAAAAACGAGAAGATTACTATCATATTCTTCCCAATGGTGAGTCTTCTCTTGACTTATCATTATCTCCACTGTCTCTAATTGAGAATTATACTTCAAACAAACACCAAGATTATATAGGTAGTGCTCGTATATATACTCAGCAAGTGGATGAGCACAACCCTGTCCTATGATGACACGAGGTTGTATGTCATTAGACATCTTGTATGATAGTGACAAAACACCCTTCCAACGTTGGGTTCTCCTCACCCTATTTTCTTCACCAAATATAACTACTAAATGATGACCACCGTTCTATTCCCTTGTTACCCCCCGCTCGACCCAGCTACACTCTTATTACCTGAAAGGAATTGTGAAGCAAAAGGGTGAGCACAACTAGCTCAGTAAAGTATATCATGACTAAAGATAATTAAATTATCAATAGCCTTCATCAATAATAAATCAGAGATTTAGAACATATGGTAAATGATAAAAATTTCAACCATAGTTGCAGCGGAACGAGCAATCCATTAGAAGAGTCAAATAGACTATAAAGTCTATTATCTTCTCCATGTTAAAAATCCACCAATAATGTTTTATCCATGTAACATCACTCAACAGTTCCTTTCCACAATCATATGAATAACTCATAATCATAATTGTGACTATAAATTTTTCTTCGCACCCAGGACGAAGAATATTTTCATCACCTGTCTTTACCTGAAACATCAAAGATCATGGTTACACCAAATCACAATTCCTGTTTATAATCATACTAACAAATCCATCTTTGCACTACGGGCCAAAGATATTCATCAACAAACTATCTTTGCACTACGGGCCAAAGATATTCAACAACAGTTCATCTTTGCACTACAGGCCAAAGATATTCATCAACAGGCCATCTTTGCACTACATGCCAAAGATATTCATCAACAATTCATATTTGCACTACAGGCCAAATATATTCATATCTCAAAGAAATATATAATCATTTCAGAATTTATATAAACAATAATTATAACCATGTTGATCAATTCACCTTTGCACTTAAGCTTAAGATATTCAATTATAGATTCAATGGTCATGATCATACCAGTCACAATTCAACTTTGTACTACAGGCCAAAGAGAACCCTAGTCATGATCATACCAATAATCTACCCATCTTTACACTCCAGTGAAAGAGAATTTCAACATCAGGGTTATAAAAATGTTATATAAGATGATAAAAATATTATGATCAACATATAGTTTTAATCTCAAGAGTAATATTCGTAACTCATGAATAGTAAATCGTGAATAGTAACTCATGAATAGTAACCCCGACACAAAAGATAGAAATTCCACAATAAAATCCATACTAATATTTCGGTATAATGATATTGAAAGAATAACATTACTTAAATTTATAAACAATTTATTTTAATTATTTACACTTTACTAATTAATGCATTTAATCATCATAAAATGCCAACTCTTAAGATTTCATCATCAATAACCGAAACCCTCATCAAAAATCTGCATATACCTCATATATAGGATTCTCAAGCCATAAAATCCTATTTTCCAATTTTCTTACTTCACATAACATATTTAATTCATTGTCTCATAACTAGACTATTTTCATGAAAAATACCAAATCCGTTCCAAAAATATTTCTTTTCTGGAATTTAGCATAATATAGTCCCATAGTGAACATATATTTTTCTCAAAATTTTTAAAAGTCATTTACTATTTTTCATATGACCAAAATAGCCGAATATTTAGACATTTATCAAAAATTGTACTTTTATCTAAAAATTCTGAAATTTACAGAGTATACTTCTATCATATACAAGTACTCCCAATAAAAATTTCATCAATTTTGGAGTTAACCACAAGGAATTATAAGCTGTTACTTCTAAAATAGTCTTTTCTCATAAAATTCATAACTCTCAACCTATACATCCAAAAATCACCATTTTTGGACACAATCAATAAAACTCATCAAAATATCATTTCAAATTTTTTTCCATAATTTTTGAAGATCATAAAAATTACGAAACTGAAAATCATAACAACCCTTAAAATCCATTACTATCCCTTACCTCAAAAGAGCAGTACTTCTGGCTGGATATCGGATATGATGCTGAAGGAAACTTGCACTGAATAGCAACTCTCAAAGTATCTAAATACTCACAAAATATGCCTCATAATATAGAGAGAGAAAGAGAGAAAACTTATGTTTCTGGTGTGATTTTCAATTCTAACTTAGCCCTCTATTTATAGGAAAATTTTGGTAGGTTTGACCTGCAACCTGATGGCTTTACCTGCTACTATTCCCACCCACCACATTTGAAATATAATTCAGCACATTTCTTCACCAACCACAAGTGGGGCCCACCAATTTTAGAATTTTCCACCAAAATAATAAACTCCGAAAATTCAACAATTTCTGAACCAGTCATCTCGTAAAATTCATAATAAATCATACGTTCATTTTTACGGTTCAAAATTTGTGGACATATACTCAACATATATATGTATAACATATCCAAAAATTACCACGATCCAACGGTCGGATTAAAAATTATAACCCCCGCAAAATATCTCAAAAACCCTGATTTTTAATACCTCCATTCCGACAAAAATACGGATAAAAATCTCAACATTAACTCCTTCATTTTTTAACCACAAAAATATATCCCTCATTTATATCTACATAAAATAAATATTTTCTTATCATATGAATCAATAATTAATTATTCACAAATAATATTACAGAATCACATTTATGACAACCAGGCCGTTCCCAGGAAAGAGGGGGCTTTCCAATAAGGATTTCTCCTTACTGGCGCGCAATTAGATAACCAAACATCTCCTTAGACAGAACTTTCTAGACATTGCCAATAATGCTATCTAATAATACTATTCAAATAATATGAATTATTGATCTGATAATAGGAAATACTGTGCAGCAACAATTATTGAACAACAATAATACAAAATTTCAACGTAGCAATTATTGAATCAATAAAATAAAATATTGAACAGTAATTACTGTAACAATTATTGAGTAGTGCCTTCTTACGTAAGAATCAATAATTTCAAAAATACTGTGCAATACCGTGTGCTACTGTGCAATAACGCGTATTACTGTATTTTAATCACCGGGTATTCCAACAGTGTTAACGGTAACAACTACGCCGTTATTTGTAAAAACTTAAATTTGTCGTTTTCTTCACCCGACAGTTATTCTGTTATGGGGCCCACAAATAGCTGCGCCGTCGTACGAATATTCCCCGACAGAAAGAATATTCCACGACCAAACGAATATTCCCCGACAACAATGATTATTTTATAACCACTTGTGTATTTTGAAAAATTTTCACATTTCACCCATAACTTTAACTTTTTATCAATTTAACCATTTACTGAATTGTAATTATAAGAAAAATCGAATACTTTTATTTCATAAAATTCGGGGTCTTACAATCTCCCCTCCTTATGAAATTTCGTCCTCGAAATTTACGTACCTGGTATTTCAAAGAATTGAGAATACATTCCTTTCATTTCAGATTCCATCTTCCCTGTCATCATAATTTCTCCATTGCTCATCTCCTGTATTTCATATATCATTCTAGAATACAGCTTCAAAACAAGGGTTAATTTAACAAATTAACATATCACATAATATCCTAATATTATGACTGACCAACAAATAAGCTTAGGTAGGACACACTAGCGAAAGATTTACTCATCTCTCCCCTCCTAGTTGCATTCCCCGATCTCTGCCAGAGATCATATCCCTAAGCTCTGATACCACCTGTGACAACCCCAAAATAGGTCCATTCCATCCAACCTATTCTGAGTCGCCAAATACATGGTACAGAAAACAACTACAACTTTATTACAACAATTGTCGTGCAAAATACAACAACACATATACTGTGAGTTTGGATACAAATATATACCAAATGTGACTCATGTTCCAACCGTGGACATCACCTCACAATGACACCTTACATAAAGGTATATTCAAAAACTGTTTTAGAAATTAGAATATTTGGGAAGTGCTCAAGGAAACCTTCGTACATGGGAGGCCACGCGTCTAGGTTATGATAGATATCATATGGCCACAGAATTATCCTTGGTTGACCCAATAGACCCCAAAGAAAAACGAGAAGATTACTATCATATTCTTCCCAATGGTGAGTCTTCTCTTGACTTATCATTATCTCCACTGTCTCTAATTGAGAATTATACTTCAAACAAACACCAAGATTATATAGGTAGTGCTCGTATATATACTCAGCAAGTGGATGAGCACAACCCTGTCCTATGATGACACGAGGTTGTATGTCATTAGACATCTTGTATGATAGTGACAAAACACCCTTCCAACGTTGGGTTCTCCTCACCCTATTTTCTTCACCAAATATAACTACTAAATGATGACCACCGTTCTATTCCCTTGTTACCCCCGCTCGACCCAGCTACACTCTTATTACCTGAAAGGAATTGTGAAGCAAAAGGGTGAGCACAACTAGCTCAGTAAAGTATATCATGACTAAAGATAATTAAATTATCAATAGCCTTCATCAATAATAAATCAGAGATTTAGAACATATGGTAAATGATAAAAATTTCAACCATAGTTGCAGCGGAACGAGCAATCCATTAGAAGAGTCAAATAGACTATAAAGTCTATTATCTTCTCCATGTTAAAAATCCACCAATAATGTTTTATCCATGTAACATCACTCAACAGTTCCTTTCCACAATCATATGAATAACTCATAATCATAATTGTGACTATAAATTTTTCTTCGCACCCAGGACGAAGAATATTTTCATCACCTGTCTTTACCTGAAACATCAAAGATCATGGTTACACCAAATCACAATTCCTGTTTATAATCATACTAACAAATCCATCTTTGCACTACGGGCCAAAGATATTCATCAACAAATATCTTTGCACTACGGGCCAAAGATATTCAACAACAGTTCATCTTTGCACTACAGGCCAAAGATATTCATCAACAGGCCATCTTTGCACTACATGCCAAAGATATTCATCAACAATTCATATTTGCACTACAGGCCAAATATATTCATATCTCAAAGAAATATATAATCATTTCAGAATTTATATAAACAATAATTATAACCATGTTGATCAATTCACCTTTGCACTTAAGCTTAAGATAATGGTCATGATCATACCAATCACAATTCAACTTTGCACTACAGGCCAAAGAGAACCCTAGTCATGATCATACCAATAATCTACCCATCTTTACACTCCAGTGAAAGAGAATTTCAACATCAGGGTTATAAAAATGTTATATAAGATGATAAAAATATTATGATCAACATATAGTTTTAATCTCAAGAGTAATATTCGTAACTCATGAATAGTAAATCGTGAATAGTAACTCATGAATAGTAACCCCGACACAAAAGATAGAAATTCCATAATAAAATTCATACCAATATTTCGGTATAATGATATTGAAAGAATAACATTACTTAAATTTATAAACAATTTATTTTAATTGTTTACACTTTACTAATTAATGCATTTAATCATCATAAAATGCCAACTCTTAAGATTTCATCATCAATAACCAAAACCCTCATCAAAAATCTGCATATACCTCATATATAGGATTCTCAAGCCATAAAATCCTATTTTCCAATTTTCTTACTTCACATAACATATTTAATTCATTGTCTCATAACTAGACTATTTTCATGAAAAATACCAAATCTGTTCCAAAAATATTTCTTTTCTGGAATTTAGCATAATATAGTCCCATAGTGAACATATATTTTTCTCAGAATTTTTAAAAGTCATTTACTATTTTTCATATGACCAAAATAGCCGAATATTTAGACATTTATCAAAAATTGTACTTTTATCTAAAAATTCTGAAATTTACAGAGTATACTTCTATCATATACATGTACTCCCAATAAAAATTTCATCAATTTTGGAGTTAACCACAAGGAATTATAAGCTGTTACTTCTAAAATAGTCTTTTCTCATAAAATTCATAACTCTCAACCTATACATCCAAAAATCACCATTTTTGGACACAATCAATAAAACTCATCAAAATATCATTTCAAATTTTTTTCCATAATTTTTGAAGATCATAAAAATTACGAAACTGAAAATCATAACAACCCTTAAAATCCATTACTATCCCTTACTATCTCTTACCTCAAAAGAGCAGTACTTCTGGCTGGATATCGGATATGATGCTGAAGGAAACTTGCACTGAATAGCAACTCTCAAAGTATCTAAATACTCACAAAATATGCCTCATAATATAGAGAGAGAAAGAGAGAAAACTTATGTTTTTGGTGTGATTTTCAATTCTAACTTAGCCCTCTATTTATAGGAAAATTTTGGTAGGTTTGACCTGCAACCTGATGGCTTTACCTGCTACTATTCCCACCCACCACATTTGAAATATAATTCAGCACATTTCTTCACCAACCACAAGTGGGGCCCACCAATTCTAGAATTTTCTACCAAAATAATAAACTCCGAAAATTCAACAATTTCTGAACCAGTCATCTCGTAAAATTCATAATAAATCATACGTTTATTTTTACGGTTCAAAATTTGTGGACATATACTCAACATATATATGTATAACATATCCAAAAATTACCACGATCCAACGGTCGGATTAAAAATTATAACCCCCGCAAAATATCTCAAAAACCCTGATTTTTAATACCTCCATTCCGACAAAAATACGGATAAAAATCTCAACATTAACTCCTTCATTTTTTAACCACAAAAATATATCCCTCATTTATATCTACATAAAATAAATATTTTCTTATCATATGAATCAATAATTAATTATTCACAAATAATATTACAGAATCACATTTATGACAACCAGGCCGTTCCCAGGAAAGAGGGGGCTTTTCAATAAGGATTTCTCCTTACTGGCGCGCAATTAGATAACCAAACCTCTCCTTAGACAGAACTTTCTAGACATTGCCAATAATGCTATCTAATAATACTATTCAAATAATATGAATTATTGATCTGATAATAGGAAATACTGTGCAGCAACAATTATTGAACAACAATAATACAAAATTTCAACGTAGCAATTATTGAATCAATAAAATAAAATATTGAACAGTAATTACTGTAACAATTATTGAGTAGTGCCTTCTTACGTAAGAATCAATAATTTCAAAAATACTGTGCAATACCGTGTGCTACTGTGCAATAACGCGTATTACTGTATTTTAATCACCGGGTATTCCAACAGTGTTAACGGTAACAACTACGCCGTTATTTGTAAAAACTTAAATTTGTCGTTTTCTTCACCCGACAGTTATTCTGTTATGGGGCCCACAAATAGCTGCGCCGTCGTACGAATATTCCCCGACAGAAAGAATATTCCACGACCAAACGAATATTTCCCGACAACAATGATTATTTTATAACCACTTGTGTATTTTGAAAAATTTTCACATTTCACATTTCACCCATAACTTTAACTTTTTATCAATTTAACCATTTACTGAATTGTAATTATAAGAAAAATTGAATACTTTTATTTCATAAAATTCGGGGTCTTACACATGGCTTTTCGAATTATGTACAAGAATCACAACCTATCGCATGAATCGTGCATACAAGAAGTGTAAAATTGAGGTTTTCAAATCTTGTACCCAAAATTGAGGTTTTCAAAAGGATTTTAAACTGATTGATACACAATGTTCCAACCCATGGCAAGCAAGTAAAAATAGCTCCGATCTTGACAACTATTGACCAAAATGTAAGACCTCCTCAATGCATCCTCAAGTTACTCCAAAGGCTCGTGGGTTTCGGGGTACCTTTTTAGCTCTAGAATTTTAAGCTGCTCTCATAAATTCCCAATCAACTTCAGATGCATAGCAAATTGCCTGCAGTTTTTCTTGTGCATTCGAGTTGTACTCGCTGTGTAAGACCCCGAATTTTATGAAATAAAAATAATCAATTTTTCTTATAATTACTATTCAGTAAATGGTTAAATTGATAAAAGTTAAAGTTAAGGGTGATATATGAAATTTTTTTTTCAAAATACGCAAGTGGTTATAAAATATTCATTGTGGTCGGAGAATATTCGTTTAGTCGTGGAATATTCTTTCTGTCAGGGAATATTCGTACGACGGCGCAACCATTTGTGGGCCCCATAACAGAATAACTGTCGGATGAAGAAAACGACAAATTTGAGTTTTTATAAATAACGGCGTAGTTGTTACCGTTAACACTGTTGGAATACCTGGTAGTTAAAATACAATAATACGCGTAGTTGCACAGTGGCACACGGTATTGCACAGTATTTTTTTTAATTATTGATTCTTAAGTGAGAAGGCACTACTCAATAATTGTTACAGTAATTTCTGTTCAATATTTTATTTTATTGAATCAATAATTGCTGCGTTGATATTTTATATTATAGTTGTATCAATAATTGTCACTACACAGTATCTTTATTATCAGATCAATAATTCATATTATTTGAATAATATTATTAGATAGCATTATTGGCAATATCTAGAAAGTTGTGTCAAGGAGAGGTTTGGTCACCTAATTGCGCGCCAGTAAAGAGAAATCCTTATCGGAAAGCCCCCTCTTTCCTGGGAACTACCTGGTTGTCATTATTGTGATTCTGTAATATTATTTGTGAATAATTAATTATTGAACTATATGATAATAAAATATTTATTTGATTTGGATATAAATGATGGATTTATTTATGTGGTTATAAATGAAGAAATTAATGTTGAGGTATTTTATCAGTATTTTGTCGGATTGGAGGTATTAAAAGATCAAATCAGTGTTCTTACAGCTTTATTGTGTGAGTTATAATTTTTAATTTGACCGTTGGATCGTTGTGATTTTTGGATATGTTATACATATATAAGTTGAGTATATTTTCACAAATTTTGAACCGTTAAAAATGAACGAATGATTTGTTATGAATTTTAAGAGGTGACTGATTCGGAAATTATGTTTATAAATGATTTTGGTGGAAAATTCTAGAAATGAGTGGGCCCCACTTTTGATTGTTGGGAAATATGGCTGATTTTTGGTGGGTGGAATAGTAGCAGGTAAAGCCATCAGGTAGCAGGTCAATCTGCTTCGGCGTGCTAACATTTTCTTATAAATAGAGGGCTAAGTTAGAATTGAAAATCACACCAGAATTCATAAATTTTCTCTCTAGATTATCGAGTGTATTTTGTGAGTATTTAAATACTTGGTGAGTTGTTATTCATCAGTGCAAGTTTCCTTCAGCGTCATATCCGATATCCAGTCAGAAGTACTGCTCTTTTGAGGTAAGGGATAGTAAGGAATTGTAAGGGTTATTATGTTTTTCAGTTTCGTAATTTTTCTGACCCTCAAAAATTCTGAAAAAAATTTGAAATGATAATTTGATGAGTTTTCTAGATTGTGTCCAAAAATGACGATTTTTAGATGTATAAATTAAGAGTTATGAATTTTATGGGAAAATACTATTTTAAAAGTAAACCCTTATAACTCCTTGTAGTTAACTTCAAAATTGGTAAAATTTTTATTGGGAGTACATGTATATAACAGAAGTATACTCTATAAATTTCAGAATTTTTTGATAAAAGTACAATTTTTGATAAATATATAAATATTCGGCTGTTTTGGCCATATGAAAAATAGTAAATGATTTTTAAAAATTCTAAGAAAAATATATATTCAATATGGGACTATATTCTACTAAATCTCATAAAAAAAAATTTGTTTGTACTGATTTGGTATTTTTCATAAAAATTGACTAGTTATGAGTAAATAAATTAAATATGTTATGTGAAGTAAGAAAATTGGAAAATATGATTTTATGGCTTGAGAATCTTATATGAGGTATATGCAGATTTTTTATGAGGGTTTTGGTTATTGGTGATGAAATCTTATGAGTTTGGAATTTTAGGATGATTAAATGCATTATTTAGTAAAGTGTAAACAATTAAAATAAATTGTTTATAAGTTTAAGAAATGCTATTTCAATATCATTATAACGAAATATTGGTATAAATTTTATTGTGGAATTTTTATCTTTTTGTGTCGAGTTTACTATTCACGAGTTACTATTCACGAAGTTACTATTCATGGATTACTATTCACGAGTTACTATTCATGACAAAATTGGTTTCTTTTTCTAACTAAATTATAGTTAATTTATGAATATTACTCTTGAGATTAAATCTAGATGTTTTGATTATATTGATTTTATTATTATATATAACATTTTTATAACTCTAATGATGATATTTCTCTTTGACTTGAGTGTAAAGATGTGTAAATTTTTGGTATGATCATGATTATGGGTTTCCTTTGGCCAGTAGTGCAAAGTTGAATTGTTGACTGGTATGATCATGACCATTGAATTTATAATTGAATATCTTTAGCTTAACTGCAAAGGTGAAATGATCAACATGGTTATAATTATTGTTTATATAAATTCTGAAATGATTATATATTTCTTTGGGATATTAATATATTTGGCCTGTAATGCAAATATGAACTGTTGATGAATATATTTGGCCTGTAGTGCAAATATGAACTGTTGATGAATATATTTGGCATGTAGTGCAAGTATGAACTGTTGAGGAATATCTTTGGCCTGTAGTGCGAAGATGAATTGTTGATGAATATCTTTGACCCGTAGTGCAAAGATGACATGTTGTTGAATATCTTTGGCTTGTAGTACAAAGATAGTCTGTTGATGAATATCTTTGGCCGTAGTGCAAAGATGAAATTATTAGTATGATTATAAACAGGAACTGTGATTTGGTATAACCATGATCTTTTATGTTTTAGGTAAAGACATGTGATGAAAATTATCTTCGTCCTGGATACGAAGAGGAATTTAGAATCACAATTATGATTATGAGTTATTTATATGATTGTGGACCAGAACTGTTGATTGATGTTACAGGGATAAAACATTGTTGATAGATTTATAACATGGAGAAGATAATAGATTTTATGGTCTATTTGACTCTTCTAATGGATTGCTCGTTCTGCTGTAACTATGGTTAAAAAATTTTATCATCTACCATATGTTCTAAATCTCTAATTTATTACTGATGAAGGCTATTGATAATTTAATTATCTTTAGTCATGATATTCTTTACTGGGCTAGTTGTGCTCACCCTTTTGCTTCACAATTCCTTTCAGGTAATAAGAGTGTAGTTAGGTCGAGCGGGGGTAACAAGGGATAGAACGGTGGTCTCTAGCTGTGGAGTTCTCCCTAACAAGTATAGAAAAGTATGTTGTATACATCATTTAGTAGTTATATTTGGTGAATCATATAGGGTGAGGCGAACCCAACGTTGGAAGGGTGTTTTGTCACTATCATACAAGATGTCTAATGACATACAACCTCGTGTCATCATAAGACACGGTGGTGCACATCCACTTGCTGAGTATATCTACGAGCACTACCTATATAATCTTGGTGTTTGTTTGAAGTATAATTCTCAATTAGAGACAGTGAAGATAATGATATGTCAAGAGAAGACTCACCATTGGAAAGAATATGATAGTAATATTCTTGTTTCTTTAGGGTTTATTAGGTCAACCAAGGATAATTTTGTGGACATATGATATCTATCATAACCTGGAAGCATGGTCTCCCATGTACGAAGGTTTCCTTGAGCACTTTCCAAATATTCTAATTTCTAAAACAGTTTTTGACTATACCTTTATGTAGGAATCACTATGAGGTGTTGTCCACTGATGGGACATTTGTCACATTACGGTTGGGACACGAGTCACAGTTGGTATATATTTGTATCCAAACTCACAACATATGTGTTGTTGTATTTTGTACGATAATTGTTGCAATAAAGTTATAGTTGTTTTCTGTACCATGTATTTGGCGACTCAGAATAAGTTGGTTGAAATAGACCTATTTTGGGATTGTCACACGCTGCTTTGACAATCATCCCAATTAGACGCACCGCATCAAGGCCAGTTAGCTGGGCCACATTCGCAATTTCCCCAAAATGTTCCCATGATGATGCCATCTTTCAACCCCTCCTATTCACTCACCTACCTATATCAACTCCAAAAACATACCCATACTCCAATCAACAAAACGGTCACTAAATCATCATCTTTTTACAACATTCAATTTCTAGCGGCTTCAACAGATCTTTGAAGAAAAATGAGTTAAACTACAGATCTTACACATTAGATTTCTAGAGAAACTTGATGTGATTGAAATTGAACTGCAAATGAATCAAATGCTCAAGCAGTCAACCACCATAATCTCAATTCTCAAATATTATTCCTTATGCTTCCAACCTTCATCCTTCATAAAGAAAATGAAAGCAAACACTCAAAAAAGCAAGATTTTGTTTGACTAACCTCTTTAACCAGAAGAAAGCAATAAAATCAAAACAAAAACAAAAGTAATAAAGCGTAACTAAGATTAGAGCTCAAGATGCCAGGAGAAATCTGAAAAAGGCACTCGCGATGATCATCGCCAATTGACCCAAAACTTTTTTCCTCTCGTCTTTAATTGACGTGTTGTGTTCTTGATCTAAGCCAAAAACCCTATATTCGCTGGAACCCAAGTTTGCAGATCGACAAATCAGTGAGTCGTGAACGAGGTTGGGAAGAATCTTCAACACAAAATCAGGGCTTCGTTGCTATTTGAAGAGATTTACAGAAGGAGATCGATTCTCCTTTGTCGCTCTCTCTTTCTCTCTCTCTGAACTTCAACTTCTGAGATGTCACATGTCTAACATCTATATTTCTATTTAGCGAGAAAGCCATGTCATTTTCTTCTTTATTTTCCTTTTCTTTTGTAAGTCCACGTCAGATAATAGCCAAAAAAATATAACGTCCGTGAGCTATATTTGACGGAATGACCCAATTTAACAATTTTAATTAGTTCAGTTAGTTGATTTAAAAAATTAAAAGTTTAATCGTGAATTCGATAAAACGTGCCAACTTCGGTGGCCAAATAATTAGTTTTGCCGTTTATTTATTATAGATAGTTAATTATAAATATAATAAACTTATATTTATGCAACAAGAAGACTAAAAATATGTATATAAGTACATAAAGCATTAATATACACTCTAAGAAAAATGATTATTTTTAACAGAATATTGTTTCGACAATAAATTATTTTCATGTAATGGCATATATAAGTATTTTATAATCTATATACATAGGCTGACTCTTTTCAATGAACTATAGGGAGTGAACTAAAAACGAACTGGCTATATCCGTCGCTATAGCATAGAAAATATGCTTTCTATGTTATAGCGACGGATAAACCCGTCGTTATAACCGTTTTATTTTTAGTTCACTCCATATAGTTCAATGAAGAGACGAACCATATACAGGAGCAGATCTAGGATCCGTTCTGAGCAGGGGCGGATTTTTTTAAGCGAGAGTTTGAATACATTATATAGACGCGTGTTTAGTTTTTTTAGCGTAACAGTAGTTTAAGTTTATCAAGTTTTATTTTTGCCCTTATCCATATACTTATAAAAAAATTTAAAAAATTCCAACATAGGCACTGCCTACTCTTCGCTCTTAATAGATTCGTCACTGACCTCATTACCACTTTGAGTTTTGTTTGGTTTATGTACAAATATGATGCTACAATTTTTTGTCTTCGTCTATTTTTTTATAAAAAAAAAATAATGGCTTATTTTTGTGACGCCCCCAAAATAGGTATACATCACCCATTTTGAGTCGTCAAATACATGGTACAGAAATAAATACAACTTCATTACTACAATTGTCGTGCAAAATACGACAACACATAAACTGTGAGTTTAAATATAAACATTATCTTCAAGACAATATCCACACTCAAATAAGTCATCATTACAATTATTAAAATACTATTTTACAAAATACTGAGGACTGCTAACATAACTGACTGAAAACATCACTCCACACCCCGACTAGTTCCTGCTATATTCTCGCCTCCTGAGAAAAATAAAAAAAAAAGGAAAAGGGTGAGCTCAACTAGCCCAAAAAAAATATTATGACTAAGATAATATACAACAAATTATCATTAGTCTTCAACAGGAAAAAATCTGATAAAATATAACAGACAACAAATTTTATATCAACAACTGCAGCGGAAATAACAATCCATTAGAAGAGTCAAGTAGAAAATAAATTCTACTATCTTCTAAGATTTAAAACTCCATCATCAATATTTTATCCCTGTAACATCAATCAATATACATCTTGAATCAATATTCATCTTTGCACTACAGGCCAAAGATATTTATTTGTATCACCAGTTGGTCA
This sequence comes from Panax notoginseng, assembly GCA_016801055.1. Taxonomy (NCBI): domain Eukaryota; kingdom Viridiplantae; phylum Streptophyta; class Magnoliopsida; order Apiales; family Araliaceae; genus Panax; species Panax notoginseng. Next base: position 13,743,579 of record CM029021.1, on the reverse strand, counting down.
TGTTCATCTAAACACCTGTTCATCTTTGCACTACTGGCCAAAGACATTCATCAGTTAATCATTCATCTTTGCACTACAGGCCAAAGATATTCAGTAATATCATCATTTAGGACTGAGGATGATGAAAAATATCTTAAAGAAAACGAATCCAGTGAGACAAAAGAACAACTATTAAGGATTCGTACTACCGTTTATTCAAGTTCAAAAACGCTCCATAATAAACCATAATGGAGTAAAATTCAAGAATGAAGATCAAAACATGGATACTATCAAAGATAGTAACTATAATAGACATCTTAGACAAAGAAGAGAAAATTTTATTTTATGTGAATAGTGTTGTATTCGTGAATAGTGCCGTATACGTGAATAGTAATCCCGACACAAAAAGGTAGAAATTTCACAATAAAATTTATATCAATATTTCGGCATAATGGTATTGAAAGAAATAATATCATTTACGAAGAAAATAACATCCCTTACCTAAAAATAACAGTATTTCTGACCGAAATATCGAATGTAATGCCGAAAAAAACTTGCACTGAATAGCAAATCTCAAATTATCTAAATACTCACAATAATACGCTCGATAATATAGAGAGGGAAAACTTATATTTCTGGTGTAATTTTTAATTCTAACATAAGCACCTATTTATCGAAAAATACTAGAACGCCAAAAGAGACTAAATTATAAAATAATATTATTTCTTTTTCTTTCTTCTACGCATGATAAGTTGGACAATCAAGACCAGCCACCTTTGAAAAAAATTTCTAGCTATTATGCCAAGGCACCTGGACATGATACTCAAGATTGTTGGGTCTTGAAACATAAGATCCAAGATTTAATAGACAACGGTGAGATCGTGGTCACCAAACCAGATCAACCTCACATACAAGACAACCATCTACCTCTACACAAAGAGGAAGAGGTCAACATGATTAATTGGAGCAGTGGACAGAGTTCCAATTTTAACTGTGAATCATCCCAGATCATCAAAGACGGTTGACAAATAGGATTATGCAAAGTTCCAGTTTATGATGGAATAAAAGATGAAAGCTCTGTGTAAACAGATTGAGCAATTGGCAGAACTGGTAACCTATCAGCATCAAGTCACATGCCAATTAATTAGTCAGAAGCATGCTATTCTCTCTTCTCTTAGTTATGAATACTCCCTCGTCACCTTCTAAATATGAAACATTGGAGGATAAAGTGACGAAGAGAGCAACTATCAAAGCCCGTCGAGATTTTGCCAATAAAAATAAAAGTGGGTCCCAACCAAAATTTTAATAAAAATATTTAATTTCTGAAACTTTAATAATTCATAATAAATAGTCCTTTTATTAGAAAAATTAAAATCTCATGTCCTTTTATAGAAAATTTAATTCTCTACAACTTTATAACTTTAAGTTTTTTCAAATTCCAAACAGAAAATGTCCAAAATTCACATACGGATGATTTTTATTACCTCCATTTCGATAAAATACTGATAAAACACCTCAGTATTAATTCATTCATTTATAACTACATAAAATAAATATATCCACATAAAATAAATATTTCCTTATCATATAAATCAATAATTAATTATTCATAAATAATATTACAGAATCACAATTATGATAACCAGGTCGTTCCCAGGAAAGAGTGGGCTTTCCGATAAGGATTTCTCCTTACTGGCTCGCAATTAGGTGACCAAACCTCTCCTTAGACAAAACTTTCTTAGACATTGTCAATAATGCTATCTAATAATATTATTCAAATAATATGAATTATTGATCTGATAATGGAGATACTGTGCAGTGACAATTATTGAAACAACAATAATATAAAATATCAACGTAGCAATTATTGAATCAATAAAATAAAAAATTGAACAGTAATTACTGTAACAATTATTGAGTAGTGCATTCTTACGTAAGGATCAATAATTCTACAATACTATGCAATACCGTATGCTACTGTGTACCCACGCGTATTACTGTATTTTAACCACCGGGTATTCCAACAGTGTTAACGGTAACTACTACGCCGTTATTTGTAAAAACTCAACTTGTCATTTTTTTCATCCGACTTTTTTTCGTTATGGGGCCCACAAATGGCTACGCCATCGTACGAATATTCTCCGACAGCGAGAATATTCTACGACCAAACGAATATTCTCCGACAACAATGAATATTTTATAACCACTTATTTATTTTGTAAAATTTACACATTTCACCCATAACTAAAGCATTATCAAATTAACACCTTATTATTCAAAATAATAATTAGAGAAAATTCGATTTTATTTATGAATAAGTTAGGGTCTTACAATTTTGATGTAGAAACAAACATTGCAATTGATTTGCATCAATATGTACTTGGTAACATATCAATTTATATAGCAATGTACATTATTTAGTCACAAAATTTTAATATGAATTAAAAACTAATAGTTAATTAAATAAATGGAGCTAATATGTACACTACAAAAGTGAGAACTCAATGGGTTTAAAAACTAATCATAACAAACATGCATAAATAGTATAATTAACTTAAAAGATGCAATTTGCATGACACTAATTTCAAATCACTCTATTGCCATGAATCTTCAACAAGAATTTGTTAACCGATTTATGGCTAATCCTAATTTTCAGTTAGTTACTTGTAGACGACAACTTTTAATCTACGCAATTTATCATTGGAGAGCCAATTAGTCAAGTTAATTATCGAAAAACTAATCAATTTAAAGGAACCTCTGAACTGCCACAATCTTCTTCTTTTCTTAATCCTTTTAAACAAATTAATAAAAAAATTACAAAAAAAGGTCAATCGTAAAAATAACTAATGAATAACACAAATAATTTTTAAAACGATGATTGAAGTGGAAAAAAATCCCAAAAAATCTAAACTAAATATATCAAAGTTATAAACTACTCCCTCCGTCTTGAAAAAGATGAACAAAATATAATTTACACACATATTAAGAAAAATAAAAGTAGAGGAAAGAGAATAAAAAAATTTAAATTTATCTTTAGTGACCCTTAAGATTACTCTTCAATTTTAACTTTTTGAAGTCAACTTAAAATATTTTAATATAAAATATATGTGTCTAATTATCTCCTACCTATTTTTTCATCAGTAGACGAAAAGTAGATTAGCATATTTACAGCTCAAATGAAAGTTACAAAATATATTCATTTAAATTTTAAAATTAAAAATATTTTTTTTGCCTCCTCTAAGTATAATTTTTTCATTAATCTGCCCCCTTTAAATTTATTAAATTATATATCTGCCCCTCTACTATACCTATAAAAAAATCTCAACATAAACAGGTACATATGCTGTCCAATCATAAGTTTGTCCCTAACCGTAAATACATATATAGTCCATTTCTTAAGCTCACCTTTATTGAGCTCACTCCGAGCTCATCCTACCTTTTTTTTTTATAAAAAAAAAAACATAACTAATAAAAAATGTATAATAATTTTTGAAATTGAAAGTTTTTTTTAAAAAAGTGTTTTGAGTGTGATTTGAGTACATATAACAAAACAGTGTTGTACAGACTGTATAACACTATTTTGTTATATGTACCCAAATCACACCCAAAACACTTTTTTTTAAAAAACTTTCAATTCCAAAAATTATTATACATTTTTTATTAGTTATATTTTTTTTTTTTTAAAAAAAGACAAGATGAACTCGGGGTGAGCTCAATAAAGATAAACTTAAGATCCTTGCTCTATACATATAATAAAAATAATTATATATTTTCTGGAGGACTCACGTTTTGAGGGCAAATTATCGTCCCTAAGAAACAAAGGGCGTCCCTAAGAAACAAAGGGATCAACGCAAGTTATCACTAGGATAAAAATATTTTTATTTTTAAATATTCTAAAAAGGCAAATATAACAAAAACTAATAAGTATTTCCATGATCAATAAACCACCGAATAATTGTCTCCAGGTTCTTCCAATCACGTGACTCTTCCGGGCTTCGATTATAAGGCCCAAAAATAACAGTATATTAGTAGTAAAATATACTGCCATTAATTACCCATAATTTTAGTGCAATTCAACAATACGTTTTTCCATGTGGAGGACATGAAATAACTGTTGGGCACGGCATCATGAATTAAATACTCCCATAATTTTATTTTTTTAAAAATTATTTATTATTTTATATAATTTATGAGAATTAATTATAATCTTTATAAAGTATTATTCATAAAAAATTATTACAAATGAGAGAAGATGAGATAAATATGATAATTATGAGAATTTAATAGTATTATATATAATTGATATTATATAATTATTTTTTTTAATTTTTATATATAAATTTAAAATATCATATATTATAAGACGGAGAAAGTATTAATTAAGTCTACTCTTTTCTTTTGTTTCCAAATTAATTGGAAACCAAACTACATGTCTCCACTCTCCCGGCAGGCTGCATCTGTCTTCAATGGTGGGGCATAATCTCCTCTTCTTCTTCTGTCAGTTCAGGCCTTTCTTCCACTGGATCATCCCTGCCTAATTCAATGACACAAACTAGAGCCTAGTCACTTCTTTTTCATGCCATTTGTTTTTCAGTTTTGGGAAATGAATTCAATTTCTCCAAAAATAAAATGTTCAAATATAATATATATATATATATATATATATATATATATATATATATATATATATATATATACACACGATCAGACTCTCAAGCGAACTAAAAACGAATCGCTTATAATGATAATTTTTTCCGTCGCTATAGCATAGAAAACCGATTTTTTATACTGTACCGACGAAAAAAACCGTCGCTATAGTCGATTCGTTTTTAATTCAAAATGACAATAATTTCTTAAGAAATTAAATGTCGTAGTACGAAGGGTCCATTCGATAATAAAAAAAAATAATAATTTATAAGTTTAAAATTAAAATAATTTATATATAAAAGTAGTCGACAACAGGTTAACTTATGGATCAGATTTTAAGTTAAAAGATTATATTACCTTTATTTTTATAATTTGTGCAACTTATTCATAACAAATGATATTTTTAAAAAATCTATCAATTACTAATAATATATTTTTAATATTTATGATATCACCGATTCAATCACCGATAGAATCAGTGATCTATCCGTCTAATAAATTTTTAAATAATGCTACTATCACAAAAAAATAATCGCATAATATTCACACACATACATACTGTGGAGCCCCTCCTTTACCTGTTCGAGTACGAGAGAGAGAGTAGGGACGATGAGGATAGAATACTAGTTGTAGATTAGGATTTGTGAGTGGACACGTGGCAAGGCGATGCAATGCACCTTCCTTCATGCAGCCCACACTCTTCTGGCCTGTTTGCTTAAAGATGAGAGAGAGGTACAGAAGGAGAGAAAACCAAAACAAGCAATGGAAAAAATCAAACCACTGGCGGACTTTACGAGCTAACCCCAACTTTAACCGCATTCCAATTCTAGTGGAGTGATGCATAAAAGGTCAAAACAGTAAAACCTTAAAAAAATTGGAGGATTGAAAAACGATACTCCCTCAGTCCCTATTTAAATAATCTTTTAGAGATGAGCACAAGAATTAAGATAATGATTAGAAAATATTAAATATAGTACTCAATTATCTATAATACCCTTAAATCATTAATTTATCATAGCACAAGAATTTAAAGTACCAAAAAAATAGGTAGAGTAATAATGAGAGATAATTTTAGAAAAATTGTCATTAATTCTCATAGATTTGAACAAACGTCAATTAATTAGAGACAAATAAAAAACTTTAAAACGTCATTTAAATAGGGACGGAAGGAGTACTCCATTAAAATATTCTTCTTTTAGCTAAGAGTGTCTGGGAGATGGGATAGCTTTAAAAATATGAAGTAATTCTGATTATTGTTTTTACTTATAATTATTTTTTTTAAAACAGTTTGTGTTTGGTAAAAAAAGAATTTAATTAATAAATGTGTTTGGTATAAAAATTTGATTATTACTTTATTTTATGTGTAAATTACTAAAAAAAGAAAGTTTTGAAAAGAAAAGTAGAGAGGTGTAATGGAAGGAATTAAGAAAATAAATATGGATAGATTAATAATATATCATTATACATATTTCCTCAAATGTGATTATTAAATTTGACAAATAATGAGAATCTCGAAATTAAAACTTATAATTATTATATTATTAAAACTAATTATAAACATATTTAATTACTTATAAGCTATTCCAAATGCCCTTTTAACTCGTGAGATTAAAATCAGATCATGTCATACTAGTGACAAGACGATTCACAAGTTTAAAATTAGAAATGTGTAGAAACAAAGAGAATTTTAAAAGGCATTTCACGATAAAGAATAGATAAAGGAAAAGACCAAGTTCATTTTTATTTGTAATGCCAAAATTATATCCTCATAAATTATAATTTCAATAGATTAAATAATCATAGTTACAAATTTATTTTTCATAAAATAATTTAAAATAAGCTCATATTATGTTTGTTTATCCAGGATTATTTAAATAATTGGATAAAAACTTATCATTTGAACAATTATACCCTTACCACTAATAACAAAGATATTACTATATTTTTATTAGTTTGAGTACAGATAGATAGGATAAGATATATAGGTCTTTTTAAACAAATATAAAATTTAACTTTGTTTGCAAAATTTTAATCACAAATGATAGTTGGACATAGTATTAACCAATCTCTCATTTTATTAACCCGGGATTAATAGTCACAAGCAAATCTAATTTTAAAAACAAACGCGGGAGTTGAATTAATAGGTGTAATCCTATTAACAAACATAACTTAAGTTTGATGCCCAAATTAAGAATCAATAATGGCATGAAAATGTAGAAAAACAACTTTGAACTTATAAGTGATGTGATACAAAATTGTTGAGTTAAACCAACTAAATTGGAGATAGTTGTTTGAGTTGGGATGATCATAATATTTGAGGAAATTAGCAAAACACATTAACATCCCCCTCCCTGGGTGGTTTCCCCCAGCGGCCCTTCGATTTTCAGGTCAGCATAAACGTATAAAGACAAGAAGAGGAGTGGTTAGCATGAAGTTAATTTTGATAAATTATTCAATATAGTGTTGATACGCAGGTTGGGATGTGATTTCTTCCTCTGCGTGTCAGTACTGTACTGTATTGGTCAATTAACCAACTTACCGTGAGATTAACTAAATGATAACTGGATCCGATGAGAAGGGTGTCCCGTATTAGAGTACCATTCAAGCAAGAAGATTCATTAATTGAGTTAATAATACTTAATCAGGAGTATATTACGTATGCCTAGGATTATTAGTATTTCTAGAATTCTTTAGAAGGTGATTAAGGTTTAGGGACCATAATATTAATTCCTCTAACAAATAAGGCCTTTGAGACGAGACAGGATGTAAAACTGGAAGGTGTCCGAGTAGAGAGAGTATTATGCAAAACCTTCCACCTCGCCCCGTCCCATTGTCCTCCCCAAGTGATTGTCCATGCACAAATATCCTTAAAATAAGGATACAGTAAAACCTCTATTTAAGAATAAATTTGAGATAAAATTATTTGTATTCTAATGAGAGATTATTATTAAATAGAGGTATTGATACAAAATATTTTCCGAACACCCAAAAAATATTCACTTAAACAAAAAAATCAATAAGAACTCCTTAATAATTATTATTCAAAAAATATTTATGCAAAGTTAAAAAAAACATAAATTATTTAGATTTTCAAACTAGGAAAATGTAATTTTTTATAGGAAATGTAGTCTTTTATAGGAAAATATAGTTCTTTATAGGAAATGTAGTATTTTATAGAAAATATAGTCTTTTAAAATTAATATTGTCTCTCTCTCATTCATATATATATAAATATATATATATATATATATATATATATATTATAAATATAAATTATTATATATATAGAGGTATAGTTCTTAATACGGGATTTAAAAAGTATATAACATATTATAATTTAGAGGTTATTCCTATTTACAATTGGCCCAAATTAGGACTAAATTTTTTTATAATATTATAAAAATTATTTTATATAGAGTATTCTTGAAATGGAATTTTACTGTATATATAAATCAGATAAAAGTTTCATGAACAATCATACTGTAGTCTTTCCCCTAATTAAAGTAATCAAGTTTAACAAGAGACAATATGAAAAGAGCAGTAATGCAAGTTGGTGACAAAACGACAAGAAACTATGCATTTGGTCTTGTTTTTTCTAAAAACAACTTGGAGTTGATCCACTTTGTAGCTTAAGTTATGTCAAGGGCAAATGACAAAGTTGTACCTTAAAGTTGATAACTTCTCTGTTTTTAACTCATATTTTTGAAAATCCACAATCAACACTCTAAATAATTGTCGACATGTTGAGATAAGTTATGTGAGTTTTTTAAAAGTAAAAAATACTATTTAATTATTATACTTGTACAAAAGAAGTAACACATATTCTAATAAAAAATAAAAATTCAAATTGCGGACCAAAAAAATCAATCCGGGACGACAACCCTAGTTTCCCATTCCCACCACCGATCTCATCCTCCTACCTGGCCTCCGGTCTCCCACATGCTCCTTGCCTTCACACCCGGCAAATCAGAGAACAACCCAACCCTAGGCCATGCAACATGTCCAATTGCAGCACATCAAAACGGAGACGAGGATCTAGAAAGGAGACGAGGCGACAATTTACAAGTTCTGCAGTGAAATTTTATTGTGATTTGTGATACTAAAATTTAAATTTGGTAGGACCGGTCATCATTAAGTTAAATTCATGAAGTGTTGATACCAAAGGGAGAGATCATCTTCCAGCATGCGTGTTGACACTGACCAAATTTAACTTCATGCTAACAACTTTCAATTTGGTAAATTGAATAAAAGATTTGAATTTTGTATGATTAAGATTTTATATGTTAATGATAATACCTAAAAGGGGAAATGGTTAGCATGAGTTCATTTTCGAGTAAGTTGGTCAATTGGTCAATAAAGTGTTGACACGCAGGCGAGACTCTATGTGTGTCAACATTCTGTTGACCAATTGACCAACTTACTAAAAAATAAACTTTATTTTAACCGATTCCCTAAAAGGGTAAGTGGTGTTTAGTTATCTCTAGGTCAATGATATTCTAGTCCACCACCATTGAAAGTGTTATAAAAATAGAAAATTAATATTTTTACATGTTAAATGATATTTTTACACGAAATTTCTCATATATGGAGATGAAACCTGCTCATTATACACGAGAGAAATCATGTAAAACATATTAACTTTTTTAACGTGAAAAAAATCAATTTCTCAAAAAATAAATTACTTTTGCCAATTCTGATGTCACATGTAACAGCTCATCTTTCATTATATAAAAGCTCCGTACAGATATGTATGTGCATGTGTATATATCACTAAAAAGAATTTTCATAATTGCTATATTTTTATCACAAAATGTATTATTTGACAAGATATACAGTTTTAACATAATAAGCTTGTTTTTTTCCATAGAGTTTGAGGAGTTTGGCGTCTGACTTAGCTCGGATGTTTTTGATGCGGTGAATTTGAATCTCTTGTATTTGTAATTTAAATAAATCACATTTATAAAGTACATTTGTGAAATGAGCAAAGTTCTAAAATTGATTTAAGAATTAAGTTTCAGTGTTTTTTTGTGCAAATAAATGAAATTGTTGCCCTAAAAATATCACTTCTCTTAATTTAGGCTCCATAAATTCTAAAAACCGATGCCAAGCATGCACCATAAGTATAAAAATTATGGATTCCGGTTGTCATGTCTATTGAATTAATTTTTATAGTAAGTTGGTCATTTAATCCGTACAGTGTTTGACACGCAGAGATAGATCACTTCTCAATCAGCGTGTTGACATTGTATTAATCAATTGATAAAAGTTAATTTCATAATAATCACTCTCCAAAACTATACTCCCTCCATCCCATAATAACTGTCACTTTAGCTTGATGCACATGGATTAAGAAAGTCATTTAGTGCTATCATTTATTAATTAAAATTGGTGTGAAATTTCATCACTACTACCCTTTATGGGAAGTTGGAAAAATATTAATACAACGAAAAAATTTCTTGGGACAAACGAGAGAAGGTAGGGGTGATATAAGAAAGTAAATAATATTATTCTCCAAAAAAGTTGTAAACGACAATAAATTGGGAAAAAAAATTTCCTTCCTAAACGACAGTTTGGGATGGAGGTAGTACATTGCATAAAAAATGTTCTAATCCCTAAAAACAATTGAATGAATGTATTATCAAGGATTTTTGTTGGGATTGACTCATAATAATTTGATAAATCTAAATATATTATGTGTTATTTATTTCCTGTTATTCATCTAATATTTTTGTCTGATTGTGTCTATATTCGATCTTAAATATAACAATTTATTTTAGCTTTAAGTTTAATAATATTGATATGAAAATAAAATTATGATTACAAATTTAAGTACATCGTGTCATCGTATATTAGTATTTTTTTAATAAAAAAATTGTTATTGTAAAATTAAATTGACAAATATCACAAAAAATTTATAAATACGACTTCTAGCATCTACTTCTTGAGCTTTGACTTACTCTCCGCCTTGCATTTTTCAAGCATTAGCTAGAAGCCTATAACTAAACAAAAACACTGGCCTAAGTTATCTTTTTTTGAGCTTGCTTAACTAAACAGAGAGCACATTTAACAAGCACCCCCACCCTTCCCTTTAAGAAGGTCCTTCCCCAATCATAAACTAAATCCTCTCCTCCTCTCCAGTCCTCCTCTCCTCCTCCACCTCCTGTCTTTGTGTTTGTTATTAGTATTATTGTAAGGACCCAACCCCATGCTCCATTTTCGCTGTCCCTTTGTAGGTTGGTGGGTGACTGTTTAATTT